>PVJL010004753.1:0-121062 GCA_004026885.1 Lyroderma lyra | reverse complement strand
CCTCCCCCTCCTCTTCCTCCTCTTCCTCTTCCTCGTTCCTAGCTCGCCTGCCTGTCAGCTTCTGAGTTAATCATTCATCATCCTAACAGTTAATCTATTTGTATTCGTAGCCAGAGACTGGACTGAGCTTGGAGAGAGTTTTGAATATTTGAAGGCGAGATGACCCCTTTCTAGCCACCAACCTTAGTATTACTGTTTTTATTTTTCTATACATTAAGAACAACTCCGCCTTTGTTTTTTTCCTTTCCTAGCCAAGATCTCGTGTTTAACAATTTACACATCCAGTGATTTGATTTGGCACTCAGTGTGAAAGAAATAGACAACTGTTTAGGAAAAAGTATAAAAAAGAAGCCTCAAAGGGTGGGGGTGGGGAGAAGTGAATGATTAAGCAAGTTCAGAAACTCCCTCGGTTCCTTGAGCCCGGGGTTCAGGAAGGAGTTTCTGCTTGGAGGAGCAGGAGCGGGCAGGGCTGCGTGGGACGAGGTTGTGCAACACAGCTCGGGCAGGCGCGCTCCGGCCGGCTGTGCTCCCCGCCCAGCGCGCCAGGTTTCCCGGCAGGCAGCCTTCGCCCCGCCCCGTCACCCCAACCCCCCGCCCCCATAGGCTGTGTGCGTGGAAGGTGGCGGGGCGTGGGGCAGGGGGTCCTTCCAGCATGCCTAGCAAGCCTGCCCCTTCCTCCCGGGCCGCGCATCCAGGCCTGCGTGGCCATGTTTCCAGGGCCTGGAAGGCTCCGGGCCCCTTCTTTCCGGGGTGGGAGTTCTGGCCGCCTCCGGCGATGCTTTCCCCAAGCCGGAAAATTGGCAACTAGGCAGGAGGTGCCAAGTGCCCCTTCAAGCATGGTTTTGTAAAGTTTCTGCTGACACAGCTTAACGTTTAAAGGAAACAACCCGCCAGCTCGAAGGCCAAGGGCGTTTTTCCTGTGCCACTTTTACCCACAGTTCCCCCAGCGGTTGCTTCATTTGCACCCTCACCTCCCCCTCCCTTCGGCTTGGCAAAATCTGAGTGGTCCCCCCCACACACGCACACACACTTTTGGTTCATCTCTCTTTTCACCCGTTCGCCGCCGCTGCCCCCAAATAAACGTCACCGCCCAGCTTCCAGGGCTGGATGAGCTGCAGCTCATTTTGCGTAATTAAAACGAGGGCCTGATGGTGGAAAACAGAAAGGGCTGGGGAGGAAGGACGCAGATGCTGAGTGGAGCCAAAGCCGCCCAACACGGGGCGGAGCCGGCGTCTGTGGGCGAGCGCGGGTGCGGGCTGGCAGGGGCGGGGTCGGCGCGGAGCACAGGCCCCCCTAGTACCGGGCAGTGCAGGTGGCAGAGGGTGAAGGGCGGGGTGGGTGGGGCCGGAGCGCAGTGCAGATGACAATAATGGGGCGGGGCTGCGGGCGAGGGGCGGGTGAGGGGCTCAGCCCAAGCATAGGGCGGGGCCCTGCGTCTGCGGGCGAGGGGCGGGGTCCGCTTACAAGGACTCTTCTAGGCAGGCCGTGAGGGGCGGGGCTACCGCTGTTTCTGGCGGCCTCCTGGGCTCGAGCGTTACCAGGCGCAGGACTGAGTCAGGCTGGGGCTGCTTAGACAGGTTTCCATTTGTGTAATAAGTGCTTCTTGGAGCCAAGTCCATCATTAGCCTTCCTTGGCGGGAAAACCAACTCACAGCATTTGTTTTAAAAGCTGAGAAAAGTCTAAACTTGTAAAGTTTCTCCTCTTGCATTTGGTTTCCTGTTGTTAATTAAATGCTGAAGAGTCTTTTGGAAATAATGCTTTTCAGCCGTTCTCTGACATGAAGACTTAGGGATCATTGTGTGGTCTCAGTGGTCTTCTGTAGGAGTTCTGAGTGGAATGTTGCAATTAGACACCTTTGGCATTTTCAAGTGAGGTAATGGACACGAAACTAGATGAGGACATGCATTTAATCCAACTCGTAGTAATCAGTTATGGCCTCTTGCTTTTTAAACTTACTTTATTCCACTCTATGGACCATATTTTAAAGTTTGAATATTGTTGAAACAACTGAGGTAAATAGCTTACTACTTGGTAGGGGGAGTTCTGTTCTCTGTCAGTCAAATCAGCTTAATTTTGGAGTTCTGGAAATTTAACAGAGCCTTTTATGGAGATGTAGTTTTGACTTAGATTCTGCCTTTACATCAATATTAATAAACTAAGAAATGAGTGTTTTGAAGAATATAGAGAAATGACCTTAAATAAGAGTTCTGAATGTTAATGCACTTCCGTTTGCCTTTATGCCTTACAGTGTTTCAATGTTTGTTGTGCAGATGAATATGCATAACATTTTCACCTATGACATGTATACAAATAACAGATTTCATTAAAATGATAGATTATAGCAGGGACATTTCTAACTTGATTGTTACCACTCCATTGCCAGTTCCATTTTAAATTAAATTCATATGTATTTGAGTGTTTTGTTAACAAAAAAGGTGAGTCATATACCAAGATGTATGCTATTGTACTGCCGACCCCTCCTCGCATTGTAGTGCGTACAAGAAGCAGATGCAGTATTAGGGTAAATCCTCAATGGCGACCATCAGTGAGCCAAGGTTAAGCAGTTCTTTTTAAGTTTTGAGCTCCAGTCTCGTGTAATGGTAGTTAAATTGATTCAGGTCAATGAGTTTGGGGTTGACAAGCTCTTAATTCCCTAACTCTGTAAATATTGAATTGATGCAAAGGCTTAACTTTCTGTGTATTTCAGAAATGCTACATACACAGTAATTAGAAAAGAAAACAAGAAACTTTTGCATAAGCGGATGGAATTTGAGAACAGTATAACATGAAGTGAATAAACAACAATTTGACCTCTCATTCTCCCCCCCACCCCCACCCCCGCCCCGAACCCCATTGGCGAAGATGGATTGAACTTACAGGTCTATCAGGCTTTACTTAGGAGTTACCATTCCAGTAAAAAGCTCCAGAAAATCTTAGATTTTAAAATCCTAACCCAAATAAGTGTTAGCACAAAAGACATGTCAATTTAGATAAGTCCTTTACGCCCACTCTCTCCAAGAGTGGTTTCTGTTTGCTGTGGCATTTACCTGGTTTACGGAAAATTCTAAAGTTATATATACTTTGCCTATTAAATGTCCTGGTGAGTATGGGAGTCCTACACTCCCCCAGGTTTTTCAGAGTGAATCTTGAAGTAAATAATACATTCAAATGAGATTTCAAGCAAATATCTGATTTGACTGATTTTGCGTTTAGATTATAGCTAGAGCTAAGATACACACATGAAAACATGCATGCATATATACACATGTTAACAGGTGTTAGTGATCTCAGAGAATTTTCTTACTTTCAACTTTTACCTAGTTCCCCATTTTTTTAAATAGTGAATTTGCCTTCATTATAATTAGTAAAATTCCCCAGCTACCCCTCTCTCTTTTAAAAATAAAATATGGCATCGAGCTCGCATTTCATATGTGTAGACGTATCTGCCTGTGCAGAGTTGTCAGTGAACTTGAGGGCTTGTTTCTGGAGGAGAAACGTGTTTTACGACGGTTTACTGCAGCCCTTGTACCGTGAACAGCAGTTGCACTGCATCAGCAGTTGAGGTCTTGCATCTCAAACACTGCTTGCATTCCCGTGAAGAAAAATGGTTTGAACCAAGATCTCCCTGTGCTTACACTTTAGAGTATTAGTGGTTGGGACTTCCTGCATCTAGACTAGGATTTCTCCGCTTTGGCACCGTTGACATTTTGGGCCGGGTGATGCATTGCTGTGAAGAAGCTGACCTGCGCATTCTAGTATCTACCCAGCAGCTACCAGGGGCAGACCCCACCCTGCCCCCAGCTGTGATGACCAGAATTGTCTCTGGAAATTGGGGAAGGTGTGTGCATGCGAAATTATCCCTGGTTGACAACCACTGGTTTAGACAAAAATTTAATCCACCGGGAATCCTTGGCCAGAGTTGTTTACAAACTCTCTGTGACACATGACATAAAGGTTACTGCTAAAGACCTCGTTTCTTTTTAAGATTGGCCATACATTGTTTGTTTGAGAAACCTCATTTTTGTTTAGAAAGCTGGCAAGAATTTCTGTGAGCAAAATCGAGTCCACTTAATCTAAAAGTGTGAAAAGGGCCTACTGAGGGGTGATGTTTCAGACCAAAAATCCAGCTTTTCAACCTTGAGACTGTATTTCAAGCTTTTTGCTACTTTCTCAGTATGAAGTAGTTCCATGGTATAAGCTCAGAGACTGAATTTCCTCACACATCTCCTAGAGTTATTGGGACCGACTTACCAAATAAATGTAAATGTGTGTAGTCCTTTAAGAGCTTTTGAAGATGTGAGTTTTAAAAATTGAACTTCAAACTTTGTGCTGTATGTAAGTGAAGGCACTGTTATGAACAGGGAAGTGTGGGCTTCAGATCTGAAGGTTGCATAACATTGTCCTGTCTTAACTTGTACATACCACTTTAACGTTGCTGTGGTTTTTATTTGAAGCTTGTATAATATTTTCATGTCTCAACCTGTATATACTACTTTAGCTTCAGTGTTGACTGTAGTTTGGTTTTATGTTGATTTGCTGGTTTTCATGTTGAAGTTCAAATTTATATGTAATTGTATCAAGTGACAAAGATTTTCATTAGACACGTGATTCCTTTCTGTCTTCAAAAACAACCTGTAATTGTTTCTTCCTGACCAAAAAATTTTAAATCTCCAGTGGAAAACTGTAGCAATTCCCAAATCATGCAGGAAATCTCTAGAAATTATCAACTGAAAATTTCCATTTTATTATCAAGAACATTTTATCAAAACAAAAACAAGAGGTGTACTGCACAATGAAAATCATAGGCTTTTTTTAACATGAGAAACTGTAGGGTGTTGTTTTAATTCTAGTCTGTATATTTAGAAAAGGCAACATTTTCTGAGTACCGTGGATTACTATGTTGCAAAATACAAAACATGATAATATGTAAAGAATAGTATTCTAATAGAACCCTAGAAGGCTTCTAACACAACATCAGCAGCACCCCCAGAAGTTTCCCCTTGGCCCTTTATAGTCAGCCCCTTCCTCTCCCCCAGCTCCCCCCAATCAGGGATCTGTTTTCCTTCCCTGTAGTTTTGCCTTTTCCAGAATGTCAAAGAAATGGATTCATACGGTGGGGCGGGCTCTGGAGTCTGGTTTCTTGTGCTGACGTCGTTGCTTGTATCAGTCGTTAATCCCTTTTTTGTTAGCGAGTAGTTCTCTGTTGCATGGATGATGTCTGTAGTTTGGTTTATCGACTCCCTACCTGCTAGACATTTGGATTGTTTGCAGTTTTTGGCAATATGAATAAGGCCTCTATAAACATTCCCGTACAGGTTTTCATGTGAGCAGGTTTTCATTTCTCTTGGGTAAATACCTGGAAGTGTCTTTCTAGATCATGCGGCGAGACTGCTTTTACCTTAGCAGAAACTGCCAAATTCTTACTGAAGTGGGTGCATTATTCTTTTGCAGTAGATTATTTTTTAAAAAATCAGTTCTCATCTTTGAATCCCCTGTTTTTAAACAAGTTACCCATATTTTCTTTTGCCATAGAGTACTGTTGTCTGTGGGCAAAGCAGAGGGTTCCTCCTCGGTAATTTATTCCTTAGGGGAGCTCTGTAATCATCTGTCACTAGTCTTTTAGAAAGTGACTTTATTATTTCACATCAAGGCGTGCCCCTTGGGATGTAGTGGTTTTTCCCAATAAAGCAGCTACAGGTGAGTGTCACTGACAAGGGCGGTGCCTCCTCCTCCTTTGGGCCAGTCCTAGTGCCACAGCTGTGCCCTCTCAATGTTCTTCGCTGCTTCCAGTCTAACCTGAGCTTCACGTGCCCTCAGACACCTGTTCTTAAGTGAGCAGCTGAGTATAATGATCTTCCTGACGTTTCTCTATACTAAAATGCCCATCCCTTGAATTCTCAATATTCTTCAGCTGTTCAAGACTAGAGATTTTTTTTTTTAGAGACAAGGCCTTTATGGCCCTTTATTCTAGAACATTAATACTAACCAATTTTGAACTCAAAATGGCATTAAAATAAAAGTAACAAAGCTTTTTCATACAGCTAATACCTGCTTTTGAAGGCTTCCTCTTTTTCTTGTACAGTTTCTTTAGAAGATACGCTGATTTTGGAGAAAGGGGGCAGAGTGGAACAGTGCTGTGCTGACCGTTGCCTTGAAAACATCACCTCTTTTCTCTTGGTGTGCCTCTTCCAGAACTTCCTGTGCTAGCTGCAGTTTCCTCACATACTTACACTCTGGTTTAAATTGTTCATTATTGTTGCCCTTAGATAAGGCTAATCTTAAACAGTTTGGGCAGAAGGACCAAGGAGGGGACACGACTGGTGTGGAGCCAGTAGTTGAGGTTCTTCGGAGGAGTAGCACCTCAGGGCCATGAGAAGTGACACGTGCTTGTCCTTCCCAGGGACTTCTCAGTGTTGCAGTTACTAGATGACCGACTTAATCAAGTGGACTCTTCCAAGCAAGTTCCATCTAAAACAAGAACCAGTTTTAAGGCAAAAGGTAAAGGTTTGTGCTTAAGTTTGAGGGTAACTAGCCTCATATTCTTCTCCCTTTCATTGAGTTCTCTTTCTTTTACAATTTGGTAATCAAGATAGTCCTAAACCATTTCATTTAAACTTTAAAAGGCTTAAAGGTACACTGTCCTGAAAGTCTCATCGTAAACGCCATGTTTTACAACAATCTGTTTCTGCAGAAGTTACTTTAGGGTAAAAGAGAAAACGTTTTCAGCAGTCGTTTTTCTTACATGCAGACCCTGGCAACAGTTGGGGGGCCCAGGACATGGCACAGGGAGAGGGCGCAGCAGCAGAAACCAGTGGCACAGAACCAGATTACTGTACAAACAGCTATTTGGGGGCAGTAGTAGAACTTTAATTGGTTGGTCTAAAAATGTTTCTGTGTGTAAAACACCTTTTCATTTGCATCTAATCAGCTAGTCATTTCTGTCGCACCTCCCATCCTTGGACCCGTTGGTGATTTTTAGCCTTCATCCTGGGTCTGCTCAGCCTGTCTGCAGTAACTGTCTCGTGATGGCTTTGCAACGGCTTTCAGCCTGCGTTTCTGAGCTGACCTCAGTGGTGGGTGGGACTGGGGGCTGGAGCTAGTACCGGCAGATAGTATAATACTTCGGCTACATTTTCGACTGCTTTTACCTTAGATGTAGATGTATCCAGTTATTTTTAAAATACAAAATTTTCCTCTTTGTGAAATGCAATTAAAATTAGAAAACCAGGTTTATATTATTGGCTTATGTTTCTAGAGCATTTGAACTAAATTGTAATACAGTGAATTTGTGAGTGTAGTAAATGTGAAGTATTGCTTACAATAGCATTGAACTATGACAGAATTCATAATGTGTGTGATAGTGGAAGATGAGGTAATAATACTAGTTTTTATAAAGTTTAGATCAACTACCACCTGCCTGCACTCCTGTAGCTTTCATCTTTTCCTCCATCATCATAGAACATATGAGTAAGTAGAAAATCTTAATAAGAAATAGATGTTACCTTGAAGTTTACAGAAAAAGTAATCACATGAAGTGATGATGTAATGAATAAATAGTGTTCTACGTAAGATACTTTCTGCTTTCATAAATATGATTTATAGGAAGATCTAATGGTAAATATGAAAGAAAACATTGCTTTGCTTTTATTAAAAGTCTGATGTGTTTTCAAAAGTTTTCTTTACAATTTACATTATTTGACTGTGCATTTGTTGAATTAGTAAGTCCAAATGAAGTCATGAATCAGTATGACCCATACATAGCCTGTACATCCTGACAAACACTGGAAGTATAGAAATGATTAACACTTTATACGTGTGATTTCTTTAGGTGTAGCATTCAGAATGCCCCACCGATGGGCTCCTGTCCCACTTTGTCCCATCTGTGGAGCAGGCGTGGCACTGCGACCATGGTGTTAAGCCTTCTAAGTACTCATGCTCTCCTGTGACACTTCCGCCTGCTGCCCCTGCACAGGGGTGGCCCGCAGCACGCTGGGGGATCCTCACCATCTGCTGGGCTCTGTCAACCAGCCAAAGTGCAAACTCAGATTTTATTAAAATGTACTTTCACAATTTGGAAGGATTGTGAACTGTATGTGTTCTTTATAAAATATTTACTGTAGTCATTTCTTGGTTCAGTACAATTCTAAAAGAATCATTATATTTAATTCAGTAAAAAAGGTAGAAAAGCTCCATCTGAGCAGCATCCTTCCTTCCTTGCCATCACTTTACAAACCTAATCCTCTTAAAGGAATTTAAAATCTCCTCTTGGCTAGAGAGACAAATGCATGGAATGCGTAGTAACATCATTAAAGACAGTAAAACTGGGTTTTGTTTTGTAAAAGCGCTTGTAGTAATGCAAGTGTGTATTTGTGTATCGCCAGCCAAATGGTACATACGACTGTAACCCCCCAGTTACATTGGATAGAGCACGTTCCACATCTTGTTACATCCGTACCCGTGGCCTAACGAGCCGTGTCCAATTTGGGTTAATAAACATGTATTTATATTTTACTGTGTTAGCAGTCTTCAGCATTTATCCCACTTGTTTACTCATTCAGCAGTCATTATCGCGCTCCCGCCGTGTCGCACACTCTCCTGGGTAAGAAACACACCTGTGAGGGAGGTGGGTCCCCGCTTTTGGGAAGTTGACATTTCAGTAAAGGGATATGAACAAGCAGGTTTCAGGTGGTTCAAAGAGGGGGAGAGGGGACTGTGCGGAGGCAAAGGTGCGAGTGGTACGAAGGGACCAGCAGCAGGTAAACGTGGCAGCAGAGTGTTCCCGGAGAATGGAAGGGCAAGGTGACGGGGCGGGGGGGGGGGGGGGGGGGGGGGGGGGGGGGGCGGGGGGGGGCCACTTCAGCTGGAACACGGCGCCTGGAGGGAGACGGGTGGGACTGGGCACCGGTGGGGCAGGCAGGGGCCACACTGGCCAGCCCCCTGCAGCCCCCAACACAGACCGGAGGTACGATTTTACGGCCTTGGGACCTTTCAAAGGGGCAGTGGGGAGTGGCGGTGGAGAGGCGGGAAGGGCGTCCGGAACTGCCTTTGGTGTCATGGCGTGTTTGCCTGGAACTCCGCCAGTAAATTTATGACAGCCGGGGCTCCTTTATTTAAAGCTGCACAGTGGATTAGTTAGCTTTTGCTAGGCAGCACACCAACCCCATAACTTGGTGCTCAGACCAACCACCATCTATTTAGCTCACAGTCCTGCAGGCTGACGGTTCAGCCTGGGCCTGGGCACTGAGTTGTTCTGGTTCCTGCTGCGCTCCTTCCGATTTCTGTCCGTTACTCATCAGCTAAGGGGCTCGGCTTCTTGGAGTTGAGTGGCTCTTGGCTAGGATGATGCAGTGACAGAACCATATGTCTCTTATCCTCCAACAAACCAGCCTGGGCTTGTTCACATGGTGGCCCGTTGTCTTTCAAGAGGATGATTAGGAGTGTGCATTGCCTCTTGAATCTTAGACTTGGAAGCGGTGCACTGTGAATCCTGTTGCAGCATTCCACTGATCCAAGCAGATCACATGTCCGACCCCGATTAAAGGCGCGGAGCAATGGACTCCATCTTCAGACGGAGGGGCTGTGCAGTCACATTGCGCAGTGGTGGCTGTTTGTGCATGCCCTCTTCCGCACTCAAGGTCTCTTTTCTCTGAGCCATATCATTAAGTGAGGGTATCCTCACTCAGTTAGGGAACAAAATTAGAACAGGAGTGTGACCACAATGTTGGCAACCTTTGCTTTAAATTTAACAGCCTAGGATATAAGGACACAGCTAACATCCTAGTATAGATTATGTGAGCATAACATTTGTAGGGAAAAGCATAATTCGTTATAACATATCCATTGTTTGTCTTGAAATCAAATACATGGTATTAAGTGTTAATATAACAAATGCTTTTTGATTGCATGGATGAAATTTATCATTGTTATTAATATTTTTTTATTCTCTATATAGGGACAAGTTTTTAGTTAATTTTAAATTCATTAAGAGAATGCTCGTTCTGCTCAGTAGCATCACTGTGTTTTCTATTACCAGCTGACCAGATGCTGAGCAGTTTTAGCAAGCTGTGTCCTTGAGCTGTCATGTGGCTTGTACATGCTAATAAGGAGAATGAGGAGAATTAATGAGTAAGAGAATGCTGGCAAGGTTTTACATTTTTTTTAAGCATTCAATTTTTTTAATGGATTACAAAAAAGTATGATAAAGGTAGTAGTAAGAAATAACAATAATAAAGAAAAAGACAAAACAATTTTCTTGCTTGCTACAATTAAAACTTTGAAACCCGTGTGAGCTGTATGGGGAGGGGTTGGGGGACGGGTTTGTCCTGCAGTTTGAATTGTCGTAAGTACTGGGACTGGTTTTGAGCAACGTGCTGGTGACTCTGCTTCTCTTTATTGTAGGTTAAGAGTAGGCTTAGTTGGTATATCGATCATTTTGACCCAACCAAAGCAGACACAGCAATCTTTGTAAGTAAAATAGTATTTTAAACCTTTGGATTATCTAGGCAAAAGTTACTTTTTCCAAGAGCATCTGATTTACTTGCAGACAAATACTGTGACTGTGGATTCCATCAGGTTGTTGTGGATTATTATCCATCTGCCCTTACTCCCATCTCCCATTGAGTTGACTATCTCATGGGTAATTTTGCTTTTGCATCCCTACCTGGAACTGGAGGCAAAATGTACATCATTTTAATCTTTAATTACGGCGAGGACATGGTGTTTCTGGTTACTGGAGAAAGTAAGGGATTATTCCGCATCACAGTTACTCAAATGCAAAATTAAAACTGACTCACCTCTTCCACTTGTTATTTCAAACTAAATTATAGGTGGATCAGATATTTAAATGCAAATAAATAAATAAATAAATGTATTAAAAGGAAACATGAATGTGAATATTTTAAAACTCCTGGAGTGGGAAGACGTTTTACACGTGGCACGCATTCCAGAAGGCATGGCGGAGACGAGCGAGTAGATGTGAATGTTTCTAATGTTAAATTTCTGTTTAATTCTTTTAAAATTGAACACATTAAAAGCATGTATTATAAAAATAGTTCCTGAAAACTGAGTTTTCATAATGATCTAGCATACGAAAACACCTCTTTTTATACATTTTTAAAATTTTTCTGTTATTTCAAATAATGGCCTAGTACAAACAATGTAGAAATACTTGATGACAAATTAGCTCACAAGATTTATTTCTCTAGCAAGTAGATTACTGAGTAAATGGACATGAGTGTGTCTGGGGCTATTGAAGATAACGGAAACTAGCCTTCTGGGAGAGCTGTGCTTGCCAACACGCCCACCTGAGTGTCGTGGGGTCTGGGCCTGCACACAGCAGTGACAACTGTAGTTTTAATCTTTATCTACTTGAAAGGCAAGATGTTTACTTACATTTCAGTGACTACTATTGACATTGAACAATTTTTTTCATGTTATTACTGGCTTATTTTGTCAACTAATTTTTTTAGTTGAATAAGAAACACATGCACTTGGTGAAAAATTCTTACATTGTAAATACAATGAAAAGTAAGTTCCCCTCCCTTGAGACAATGAGTTATGTTTCCTGCCTACCTTTCCAGAAATGGCCGAGTAAGTATATCGAACAGATACCTACCCTCACTCTTTTTTTAAAACAGTGATATTAGCTTACTCTGCACACTGTTCTGATTGTTTTCATTTAAGGTGATATCATATTACTAGAAATCTCTCCTTACTGGCCCACATTAGATTTACCACCTTTTTAATAGCAGTGTAGTGTTCCATCGCTTGGCTGTATGATCACTTATTAAACACTCCCTTGTTGGTAGAGATGTGGTTGATGGACATTTGGTTTCAGCTTTTTACTGGTACAAACAACTCTAGTAAACAGCTTTGCAAAGCTTTTACTTTTGCACTTGATTATTAGTGGAATTGTTGGGTTAACACTTAATCATGTGAATGTGCATTTTGATGGATACTGCAAAATTGTACTTCCTTCTAGTGGAGAGTGTCATCATCAGGGCAAAGCTATGATTTCAATGATTTCCCACACCTTTTTCAACATTATAATTATCAAAATTTTAATCTTTAGTAATCTGTTAGAAAAATAGAATAATATTGGGAGTTTTGATTTACATTCCTTTAATTATGAATAAGATTCTCTATATAGGATTATAAATCATCATTTGTCACTGCTTTTTGTGACAGTGTGATCTGATATTAGAAAAAAGTTTTTCTTAAAAATGTGACATAGTTTTGCTGCTGGATATTAGTATTCTCTGCTTTAGAGGTAAAAGTAAAAAGAACTTCGAAAGTGATTCAAGAAAGAAAAAAATGTAAAACCAGCTTTACTTCCAAGTTTGTGAATTCACATTTTCCTGATTTTCTTAACGGAATGACTGGAAGTTAAATTGGTTTGTTTTCATTTTGGCCAAGGTGTAGGGCTCATTGGAGTAATTGAGAGAGAGAGAAGCCACGTGGAAGCTTCTGTGGGGGTGAGTGGAGGAACCGTGGACAGCTCAGCTGCCACGCGCCTGCGTGGTGTGGGCTTGGACAGTGACCCTGGGAGCTCTGCACGTGGCATCCTTTCCAGGGCTCCTGTTGTTAAGTGTTGATTGTCACATCCAAAGTGAGTGTACTTGGATGGAAAGGGCCTCCTCTTGGACTTGGGAAGTCTCTGCTTCGTTAGCCTGCACGCCTGCAGCCGCTCCCACCTTCTCCCTCAGGACCCTTGCAGACTCTCTGTCCCACGATGTCAGGTGTGCCTCTCATCAGGGTATTCAGTTACCTTCGCGTCTGTGTGGAGAAGGAGAGCACTGTTTATTATGTCCTAATTTTACACTTGATAAAACCTGTGACCTTTTCTTTTTGATGGTTTTATAATAATGCCAGTTTTTAATCTCCCCACCTTAAGTTTAAAAAGAAAAAAAACCGACACCATTAATAATCTCCTCTGGTCATTTCTGGATTTGAATTCATTTTTTAATGAATGCTTAGATACATTTCACCCAGGTATTAATACCTTAATCACCTTTTCTCTCCTACAGCGCTAAGCACAATGTGTTGCATGTAGTTAATATCCAGAAAGTCCTTGTTACCAACCCAGTAAAGGCATACTGTCAGCGTTGTGTCCTCTCACTATGTTGTTAAATCTTTCTACTGAGAATGTGCTCATTTTTCCCCAGTCGTACATTTTTGTTCTAACTAAAATTGTGACTACTTTATAGCCAAATTAAGTTTCAGGGTGGTGGTGAACTAATAACTAATATCCTATCAGATAAACACAAGTCTACTTCTGATTTGTATATAGGAATTAGAGGTATTTTTAGCTTGTGAAATGTAAAATACTTTTTTTTAAAAAAAGATCAAATTTATGGCAAAATGAACAGAACAGTTGAACAGATTTCTGTTGATAGTTCAGTTTAAGGACTCCTTACTACCTGAAAATTACGTGTGAAGGTTGAAATACTCCCGGACTTCCACTAGAGGGGGGTTCCTTCCACCTTAGGTAAAAATGCTCTTATTCCAACATGAAAACCTTTGTATGACATTCATCGTTTTTATTGAGTTTAATCTCATGTTTTTAAAAGCAGCTCTTTTTCAGTAGGTATTGAAATTAAAATTTTATGGAAACAGAAAATACAAAGGATTCAGAGGTAGACTGCATATATATTTAAACCTGAGTGCTTTTGAACAAAATACAATTTTTTAAAGCTGTTTTAATTAAATTGTTTAATACTTGGGAATTTCAAAACACCTCTTCGAGCCCTCCTGGAGACAGAATCTGTGGTGGAGGATGAGGCGACCTTTTAAAATCCACCTCCATTCTTGAAGCCCCAGGGTCTGTTTTTGGCTCGAGCCACTGCCCAGCCACATGGAGAACTTGGGTGGGCTGTCATCTCGAGTGTAGTAAAGCTGTATCTTTAAATAGATTTCTGTTTGCTATTGCATTTTCTTGCTACTTGGCCTTTTTTACAATACTATATTAAGCAAATGCAAAACTCACTCTGGAGGTGATTTTGCAGATTTAAAATTATATTTTAAAAATTGTATGTATATTAAAATACCACATCAAGGGTGAATGTACCTAACACTGAGGTATGCAGATATGATCTGTGTGTATGATTCAAGCACCAATGTCATAGTGCTTACAGCAGTTAAGATTCAGCGAATTTGTTTGTACTTTGCCTTTAACTAAAATCTGCAGTGTTGATTAGAAGCTTTAATGTAAAGATATTTGAGGTTAGTAACCTAGTGTTGTGAAAGGCAGGACTTAGGAAATTCACACATATTTAAATTGCAAATAACTGTTGTTGTTCTTTTCCTCTTAAAAAGTCTATAATAAGATCATATTTCTAAATCTAACAATTAGCTTTGGAAACGGAAGTGTAAACAGGAATGCCGTCAGTGAATCTTACAGTGATTTTGTGCTTTAGCTGATCCAACATTTCAGTCTTTAGCCTAAAATCACATTTGGTTTCAGCAACATACGGTTTTTGTCAACGGGAGGCTGCTCATCTTCTCAGTCCTTCCTCACTGCTGCGTTCCTCTTGCTGTGTGCGCCAGGCCCGCCTCTGTCAGGTGCCAGGTGGTGGGCGAGCCTCACTTTCAGCGCAGCAGTTGGAGGATACAGTTTGTTTCCTTCTTTCCTTCTTGACCCCTTTACTTTCATACTAGATGACAGTCTTACTGAAATGATCTTCCTTTCTGTATTTCCTTCTCCCAAGAGAAAACTCCAGTTGTTAGAGTAGTGATAGCCGGGTGCATTGGGTTGGCCTGTGTGCCTTCTAACTTAAAACACCTGCTACAAATGCCTAATTTTAAAAGATTGAAAACTCAGCAGTGAAGCCAGGTCGTCTCTATTGCCCAGCCCCCGCTGTCTGCCCCAGGCACTTAAAAAATACTCACGTTGGTTCTGTTACCTTCTTTCCTCACCCTTTTCCATCATACAGGGACTTTGTACTAGTCAGTTAAGAGCTTTATACACCAAACTGAATACTTCTGTGTAAAAAATAGTGATTCTCAATATCACATCTCATTCCATGAATTTTAAAGCTTATAAAATTCATGTTAACGAGCTCCGTCTTCTACTGCATAAGACGGACAGGCAGTTTTGAAGTTTTGCCATCATTTCGCAACTTGTTGCTTGGTCTGTCTGCCTGTCTCTGTATTCGGGGACTCTTGCTCTGCAGCATTCCAGAGACAGAGGGCTCCCCACGACGCGAGCGGGACAAGAAGTGACTAGCACCTTCACAGGCATGATGACATTGCTTGACGAAACGTAACTTTCCCCTTGGTGTTTGTCAGTCAGAGATCAAAAAGCACATGCAACATCTTGTGATTTAAGTGAGAGCATCACTCTCCTAATTTTCTAGATCATTCTGAGGACCTTACACCACCACTTCACCACAATGGCAAGTGTGTTGGTTTGAGAACAGCTCCTCCCAGTTATAAAACAGGAATCGGGGCAGTGACCTGGATTCATACCCGACTCTTGAAGAGACACAGATCTCTCTTTCTTGACGCCCGATGTGAACTGAATGCCAGCTTTCTCAGAATCTCAGTTCCAGGCCATGCCTGTGCTGCGGTGTCTGTGGCTAGACTCGGAGAAGGTCTGTAAGAGTGCCTAAGTGACATTCTCCCTCACGATTTCAGGTCGAAGTCTTGACTTCAGAGGCGGACTCAAGGTGTGAGGGGGGATGTAGCTTGCTGTGTAGGTTTCGCTCCCCTCGGGTGCTGGAAGGCTCCACAGAGAGGACTCGTTTTTTCTTCTGAGCAAATGCAGAGGTTCTGAAATCTTCCAAAGTTTAAGATTTCCCTTATTTTGTTATTAAGATTAGATGATGGTAGTATTTTCTTTATCTTCTTTCTTTCTTGTGGAGAATATGAGAACTAGTCCAAGAAACCAAGAGTTTCACTTAAGTGGTAATTGACTTTTAGCTTTGAATTGGCCACAAATCAGGATTTACTGAGATCCAACCCCCATGCAGTTTTGGGGTACCAATCTACAACCACTGAATGTTACGTGTGCTGCTTTGGGTTTATAACTCCTGCTTCATTCATCTCTTTATTCATTAGCCCTGCTTCAAGTATTTACTGAATCCTCATGTTCCAGTCACAGCTAAATTAGATCGCAGCACCTGCCCTTAAGTTGCTCACAGTCCGTCAGTACGTGTAGGCCTGTAAGTGGATAAATTTTCCTACAGTGGGGATCTCTCCGTGTTAGGGACATGCAGAGGATTGTGGGAGTGCGGGGGAGTTGATGGGGAGGTGTTCTGTTGCTGGAGGTCGACCCCTGGGTGGAGCTGGAGGGCTTAGATTATATGTAGGTAGGAGAGCAGGACAGGAAAGATACAGCTACTTACAGGTTGGAGGGCAAGAATGAAAAATCAGGGGACTAAAAGTAGTTAAACTCTGCCAGAGGGGCAAGGTCTGAGGTTGAGGGGTTTAAAGATTTGAATTTTATCCTATAGAAGAGGTAAAGCTACTAAAAGATTTTAAGGTCAGTAATGGTGTGATTCACAACTTAGATGATTTTGGCCAGGATGCCTTCACCAGAGGCCAGGGAAGGGCAGTTGAATAGATGGGGTGAGAGGAGTTCTAAGGCAGCAAGTCTGTAGGACCTGACGGCCCCGGGGGTACGCCGGGGGAGGAAGGCAGGGGAGTTGAGGGTGAGCCCAAGGAGTAGGTGAGGTGTCACGCTGAGATGAATGCAGAGAACAGTCGCAGACTTTTTTAGAATTAGCGTCTTCCTCACCTGTGCTTTTATCAGACTTCAAAGAAAGTTCTTTTGGCCCAAGCTGGTCTAGAAAGTAAAGGTTCCAGGTAGTCATATGACACAGGTCATTTTAATATAACACATTTCACAATGAGAACAACCTTTTTTTAAAATTGCTATTAAGTTGGTGCAAAAGTGATTGTGGTTTTGGACTGTGAATTTTAAATCATCATAACTAGGCTCAAAACACATCTTTATTAATCAGAATAGGAACCATTACAGTCAACACATTTTTTTGCCATCTCCTCGTGTGGTTGTAGGAGGATCAGCTTCGACGATTGCGCTCAGTTGGTCTTTGTCAAATCCCGATGGCCGGCCACCACGCTCCTCATCTCCAAGGCTCCCGTCTCCTTTGCTAAACGTCTTGACCCACCACTGCACTGGACGTTCCTTAGCAGTTCCTGGGCCAAGTGCGTTGTTGGTGTTGCAAGTTGTCTCCTCTGCTTTACCACTCATTTTGAACTTGAACAAGAAAAACCACTTGACTTTGCTTTTTGTCTAACGTCATTTCCGTAGTCTAAAATAAATAAACAGCAAGTAGTAAGTCATTAGCAAAAAAATATAAAGTGAGAAATGTGCATTAAAATGATGTATAACATAACTACATTATTTAAGAGTGTATTCCAGCATCAAACGGCAAATTTCAACAATGCAAAAATTGCAATTACTCCTGCACCAACCTCATAGAAAAATCCTAGGATTAGAGCAGATAAGTAGAGAACAGAAGGAATTTGCTGTTCTAGTAAAATAAAACAGAAAAGATGGTCTGTTCAGTAAAAAAAAAATAGAGTAGACTCTCCATTAACCAAACTCTAGGAACCAGTTGCTTGAGTTCCGGTGAAAGGAGAGTCTACTTACATTTATCTGGCATCTACCAGTCCTCGTGGATGCCAGATAACTGACAGTCTTCTATACATAAACTAAAGGGGGCACGTTCCATTGGATTTCGAGAGTTGAAAGGTTTTAAACAGGTGCATGAAGTTAGAGATCTTTCTCCTGGTATCTTGTAATGGTTCATTCATTCACTGACTTAGCAGGGGTATGCTGGGGGCTATCAATACAGCAATGCAGGTTTGGACTGTTTAGTCTTACATAATAAGATTCTACCTGTTAAAATGTTCTTCCTTTTATTAATGTAACCACATGAAAGTATACACTAATCTTCTTTTGAAAAACACTTTTTTATTTCTTCTAAAGCTACAGCAACTCTTTGCGTCTTCTAACCAGGGTGAGTGTTCCAGTGGATTTACATGACTAACTCTCTAAGTGGGTGTGAATATAACTTACGTGAAAGTATATTTAATGTAACAGTGTCATTAAAATGAAAGCAGCCAACATTTTCTTTTTGCAGTTCATAATCTCATCAACTCATTACTTTTTATAATATGAAGGATTTATGTTTGCATTAAAAATATCTTATTTAATGAAAATCTATTAGAAATCCTTAGAGAAGTAGAGAACCAAGTTCATTCTTTACTATTTCAGCTGTTGAGTCACAATTAAAATTATAGGATATATGTTGATAAAGCAAAAGAATTTTCTATTTCTCCGTGAAAGGAAGATTCGAGGACGAAAAAATCCATAGCACTTCTGAAGTCGGGATTGGGAATCCATGTTGAGTTGTTTCCTTCTTTTGTTAGAGAATTTCCCAGCCTCTCCTTCTGCCATCTGCTGGTGGTTCAAGCACTTAACAGGTTTGATTTTAAAGCAAATGGTTATTCTTATTTAGGAAAGATTTGGGGGGAATGTCCTGTTTAGAGTCACCTGTAATGTTTCGATGCAGTTTTGCTTGACATGTTTAATTATCTTTTTAAAGGCTATTTTTGCTTCTTTTCCAACTCTATCTTCAGAGAATATGTGAACCTAAAACTTACAGAGCCTGTGAGGGCCCAAAGCCTATGCCGTGAAGAGAGAAAGAGACGCAGCGTTAGAGACGAGCGGTCTCAAATGCCAGGAGGCAGCTGCTCGGGAGTGCTTGGGCCTCCCCTAATTTCTGAACTTGGATTGAATACGGAGCAGCACTTGTGCCCTGGTCTTTTGTAATTAAGACCTTTGAATAGAAGTGACCAGACCTGTGTCTTACTTTAAGTCCCAGTATAAGGTTGGGAAATGGACTTCTTGTTATCAGAAAGGTTCTTTTCAGACCTGAGATGCTACAGGTTTTCCATACTCATCAGGTGAGACCTTCAGCTCTGCCCTCCTGCTGCTGGTTACTGGTCCATTCTCATCGGCTTTGGGAATAGAAACGTGTTTTGGCCACAGATTTTTCCATGAAATAAAGACAGGCAAAATTTTTCGAAAGGGAAACAGAATAGGGGCGTTTCATCTTCTGCCATCTTTCGTCTCCTTGACTAACTCCCTTTAGAGCTGCACTGGCCAATTCTAGAGCCTTCGGTGCATGGGTCAGTTACCCGTTCATCATTCCAGAGGAAAATAACCCAGAATATTAATTTGTTTTTTTTCTTCACAATAAATAAGGCTAAGGGAGGTAATGTGACTTACTGGCGGCCCTATTAGTGACAGAGGAGAACAGAAACCCAGGTCTCTGCACCCCGGGCCAGCACCCCTTACTCAGAAGCATGGCGTCGTTCGTCAGTAGTCCCCCAGCCCCGGAGCCGTCCATCACACCGAACCGTACAGAACCGCGAGTGGTGCAGCTCCGACTGGTCTAACGCTGGCAGTCCCACGTGGTTCCGTGCCGTGTGTCCGGGCGCTCCGGTGCCATTCTAGGTCTATAGTCAATAGTGAAAACGCCGTTTTTCTTTAAAGGCTGTTTGTCCTAATTGGAGTGTGTATGTGTGCAGTTTGAGGTGTTAGGTGATTGCAAGATGTTTGTGGGGTTAATGGGCATGAAAGTACCCGGTAAGCCACATACCCCAACCAAAACGATTTTTCCAGAACATTATATGAAAAGTCAGAAATAGTTTATCATGACCAAGTGGTTCTTAGTGTGATAGGAGCTCCGTTTCTTCCAGACCAAATACTTTGTCATGTAATGGTAGAAGGCAGGCTTTTTAGATGGATTTCCTGACTGCCTGGCATTGGTCGCTAGATTAAGTACATTTGTCCAGAAATATTTGTCCTAATTATGGAGCCAAGTGAGTGGAGGCGAGCACAGTACCATACAATTCATGCCTGCTTTTGTCAGCCCTACGTGCCTTTCTTTTGTAGAAAAGATGATAGGAGTCATGGCCTCGGGAGCTGTGCATCTCAGATGATCTTTGTGAGGGAAGGAGGAGTTATGCTGAAAGAAAGCTTGTTTACTTGTATACTCTGGAGTTTGAATGACCCCATTTTTTCCTGAGGACATTGTTTTGGCACCATTTTTCTATTTTTTCAAGAACTTAATCTTCTACTAATAATAAAAATACACATGTTCTTCATAGTTCTACCCTCAAACACCTGTTCATTTGGGGTATGCACAAATAATTAAAGGCATGTTTCTGGGCTCGCCTATGAAATGCCTTAGCACAGAGTTACTGTGACCATATTAATAAACATCAGGCCGCTTTAAATTGTTGGGAAGGAGCAACGAAATTATTCCAGGAAGGGTGAGGGATGCTTCTTGCTGCGTGTGGTTTAGCTTCCCTCCAGTGCCAGATTCTGACGCCAGTTTTGTTTCTTCAGATGGTGAAAGCCCCCCCCCTCGCCGCCCCTCCCGCTGCCTGAAACCTGGCTTTCACCCAAGCCATGTCAGTTTCTGCAAGTCAGTTGAGAATGTCAAAGTGACTGGTGTTGAAAGAGCCAGTATGTTGCAGGATACTTAAAGCCAAATAGGACATTTATATGAATTAAAGAATATATTAGGAGATGATTTTTAAAAATCAGATCTGAAAAGAAAAACCTGTTGAATTAACACTCGCATACCAGATGTATCACTGATAAATACTTGTAACAGATATTCCCCAATAAGCAATAAAATTACCATTTTACAGCTGAAGTAATGTATCCTGTGGGTACGTTTGCGAAGATATGCCAAGAAAAATAGATGCAGAGTTCTTGAAGTAATAATGCAAATAAAGCATTTCATATTATAATTTTAAAATAACAGGCTTTGGAAGCAAGAAAAAGTCTGGGGGACTATTTGTTGTGTCTCAGTTCTGATTTTCCTCTGGTCTTTTGACAGTTGGCTTTGGATGTTGTATACTTTAGCGTCTTCATGTGCACAGAAGGACCGGTTGTCCGAACGAGTGGTGGTTGAAAATTTCACAAATTCTAAATGATAAAAGTAATAAAAAAAAAATCATATCTTTTTTTGGCTTTGTTGCAGTAATGGCCTGTTTTCAGACTTTCCTGAATTCTGTTGGTTTCGTGGCTGCTGTTGGATCACAGAGCAGAGGGTTTTGCCGTGTAATTTATTCATTTGTGCATGGCCAAGCAGCGTGCAGTGCATGTGTGTGTCCCTGTGTGCCAGGTCACCCAGCCTGCTGCCCACGTTCCCAGCTGTGGTGACACCACCTCGGGCCTAGCGGGAGGAGCCTTGTCTCCAGCCGGGAGCACACCTCGGGTGTGGATTTCCTCTGGGCTCGGAGGGATGCGTGGAGAGGAGTGATGAAGGTGTGGGAGGGGGATGTAGTGCCGGGACAGTACAGTACGGCTCGTGCTGTGCGTGGTCCACATGAGTAACTGAAATCCTACGGAAAACTTCATCTTCTAGTAGTTGCACATGGCATTTACAGCACGTATTTGTTTTGTGAGAAGCCATGTGTGTTTTTATAAGAAATTCCTCTTAACCTCCTTCCACGCTTCCCGAAATTAAAATTTCACTTCAGAATGATGTCTTTGTGTCTCATTGAGGGGGAAAAAGTGAAGAATGGAGCATTAAATGAGTGCATATTATTTAAAATGAGAATTGGATATAGGCCTGCATAAGATATTGCACATTAAATATCATGGTAAAGTCAATAAACTTATAAAAAAAGTACTCTAAAAATAATTTCAAATTTTCTTACATTTTTCAGAATTAAAAAAAAAGATCCCATTTTAAGTTGGCAATTTCTTCTTCTGAGTTTCCCACAGTATATTCCTGTTTCTGTTGTATTTGTTTTTTAATCCCCTTGCAAAAGTGTAAGCTTCTGTTACATGTTAACCTGTACTTAATAACACTGTAATTAAAAAAAAAATTACTGTTACTACAGTACAAGAATACAGCAGATATCCCATTAAAAATACATTGCCTATGATCAATAAATAAATTAGAAAGAAACTAGGAAATCCTAATTTTTAAGAATCAGAAAATATCTTCACATTTAGACATTGGAAGGGCTTCAGTTTTGATAGTAAATGAGTAACCTTCATAAAAACTGTAATATTTTGTTTCACCTTAATATGAGCCATGAAATAGAGCTTCTAATGCCATAAGATTCATGAAATGCCTTTCTTGTTTTCTGAACCGTAGGGTTTTGTTTTGTCTTTTCATTGTGCTATTTAATAGAACATGCAAACATCTGGAAACACGGGTATTAGTGAAACACATGTATGTGTGTTATAAATGGTTCCCACCCGTGTACATGTATGTATGGATTCTTTTTTGTTTTTTTTTTTAAACATAGAACAAATGGATAAGTTGACCTCCCTAAAGGAGAGGTTTGAAAGGGAAGGAAATGGAGATCTGCCAGGCTTGTTGGCTAGAGTCACGGACAAGAGCAAGGCCTGTCTGAACTGCCACTCCGTTTCTGTGCTGCGCGTTTGCAGGGCTGGTGATTAGAGTGGCTCTCGCCCAATTATGCTGTGATTATTCCGCAGCACTGTAATTGACTGGGGAGATATGCTAATACCTGTCATTTGGGATGATAAAAGATGAGCAGAGGACGCAGCGCATTATTTAGCTGGCTGTGTGATAGATGAGGGCCGCGCAGAGCGCTTTAATTGCTGAGAAGAGAGGTTAAGCTGAGCGAACGGATGAATTAGAAATGAGGTTTTTCATGGCTTGTGGAAAAGTGAAATAAAGGAAAACACGCCTAAAACTACAGCAGCAGATAGAGACGAGCAGAACGGACTTGGACCCAGGCAGCTGGCTTTATCAGTTTAAGTGTTCATGAAAAATGTAGTTTGGAGCTCAGTAAATAATAATCGGAAAGAGAATACGGACCAGAGCCTCGTGTTAAGCAAACAGAATTGTTAAAGGAATTGTTTCATTTGAAATGGCAGTATTCGTGAGTGCTTCTCTCTTAAATTCATGCTGAATTTTAGTTCATACTGAAATGTAATATGTAGCAATTCTGGATTTTGTGCTTTGTATCTTTTGAGCATTAGCTTAGAGGTATCTAGATTTCCTGTGGATCTACCAATTAGTGCAGAGAGAGGAAGGCCAAGCAAGAGGTGAACACCAGAAGGACGTAATAATATAATCAGTGAGAGAAAGCAGATGACTCCTCAGTGACGGGGTCCAAGGCCGTCAGTGGGACCGTGCTCATAGGCTACACCACACACTTAGTTTGGGTATATTTACCGGAAAACAAGCTCAGGAAAGAGTGCTGTTTTTCCCTTCAGAGTTTCCTTTTGTCACAGCTGTGTGTAATCTTCTATGCACATTCACAAAAGTATTTGAACACACTCTGTTGTAATCTGCATAGTTACCGATACGATTGCATGTTAGTATTTTACTCTTGTTTTAGTTTTCTGCATTTAACAGGGAATTATTTTGAAAATGCAGTCAGTCAGAAGAGCAGTTAAAACCTAAAGTTGGAGGCCTCGCACATATTGTCAGCTGCCAGGCCCATCACACCTTACCAGATAACCATGTAGGAAGTGCTGTCCCAAACTGTGCTGTGCTGTCCTGTCGGTAAAGCCGTGGGGGTACAGGTTGAGTAGCACAAGTTGTAATGTTTGTAAAATGAAGAAATGACCCTCACACCTGGTTGAATCAGAGCCTGTGAATTTATCAGTGAATAGCCTTCAAGCAGGTTACTGAGTGCTAACATATCCGTCTGCAACAGCGTGCTTATTGGAGTACGGTGTCACCTGCAGCCAGAGGCGCCACTCTGCCTAACGTGCCAGTCTGGTCGGAGCTGGCCGCTCTCCCCCAGTGTGATTGGCACCTCTTTTGCACATTCCTCCTCAAACAAAGTGAAATTTCCTAATGGATGTTTTTAGTAAGTAGCCGTCTTGGAATTTCAGAATAGACGCTAGTAGCTACCTACCTCTCTCAGACAGATACAACATGAAAGGAAGCTTACCCGGAACGTCTCCTGAGGCAAATTGTAAGTTTTAAAGGAAAAGATGCAGTTGGCTTAAAAGAACTTAAACGGACAAAGGCAAGACAAGTACAGCAACTTAGGAACAAACAACAGCACCTAAGCACATTTTTTTACAAGCTTTCGTTATGCCAACTTAACATTCCGTGTTTCAGCGAGTAGGCCACCTCCACAGCGAAAGGTGGCAGCGCAGGCATGTGGCGTCCCGGTATTTTTTCTTGTTCATCGGATAAAAGGAGTAGTCCGCAACCCTCTTTAATTTTGTACACCTTTTTCTAAATACTAGCAGTTTATTATCTTTTCTTCCCACTAGGCATTTATTGAATCCCGAGACTTTGTGCCTGAGTCATGCTGTAATTATCGTCACTTGAATGTGAAAATGATCCTTAAGGTCCTTAGTTTGAAAGGCTTTGCTCTGTGTAATATGATCAGGGGAAAAAAATACATGTTTGTGGTTTTTTGTTGTTTATGTGATGTCATACATCTCTGTAAATTCACGACAGCGTGGAATTTTTCTTGTACACATTGGCTGCCCAGGAACTGTGTGATGTTACCATTCTTCAGAGGAAGTTCTTCCCCTTGGAAATGTTCTATCTTAAAACAGATTTGTAACATGAAGCCACATAAAACTTAACTTTCTGAAATTTCCTTAGCATCTTCCAATATGCCTACTGCCCAATTGAAGGTTTGTTTTTTTTGTTTCTTTGTGGTTTTTTTTAGTGGTGATGAATTACAGTGTTTTTTAAGCATGCGGTTACGTTATTTTATAATAACATTTTAAGTATGATCATAGAATTACTGCCGTGGGGGACATGAGAAATTATATAGACCCATTTTTCCTCCTGCTCTAAGAGTAGAAAGGCTATTGAGAGGCCAGGTAACCTGTTAGACCCTGCATCTCCTGACCCCTCACCTGAGGCTTTTTCTCCTACCCCTGTGGAGGGTGGTTCTTGCCTGACAGGCAAGGTGTGTGGAAGGTAGCTGTGCACATTGAGCCACAGGAGGGAAAAGAACCAGGGCGCAAATGTCACGGCTGCAGGGTGGTCAAGTTCATTCAAACAGGTCACTTAAAAATGGTACGTACGTTATACTGGTGCATTTTAACACAAGACACGCAAGTGCACATTGGTATGTGCGTCACTCTCCGGCCAGTCTTTAGTTACCGTAGCCACACCTAATTCTGTAGCAGTGTTTTACCAGTTCATTCATCTTTAGTGGAGGGGTTCTTCCCACCCCTCCTGTCACATTCGCACACCACGTGGTTCCACGTTTTATTCAGTTTTGTGTTGGAGGAATGTGCAGCATAAACACGCTTCGGAGGAAACAGAGCGACCAGGTGGGAAGCGTGTACCTCACCTGGTCCCAGCGGAGAAGTTGGAGGAGGACGTCCCAGAGAGCCACCTGAGCAGGCGTCAGGAGGTGGCAGAGGGCTTCCGCAGTCCCTCCATCTAGTGCATCCTGCTTGCCCTCTGCTGTCTTCTTTGCAACTAGTTCATTTCCTTAAGAAATAACAAGTAATTACTAATAATGTACCACTAGAAAAGATATGGGTCTTTATCACTTTACTAGAGAATAATCATTAGTTTACCTGTCTTACTTTAGGGTTTCGGTTTTTTTCTTGCCAGTAAGATACTGTTTTTTTGTTTATGTTTTTGTTATTTAAATTCACTTGTAGAACTTACACAAAGTATCTTTGGAAATAGCTGCTTTTTTTTTTTTTTGCTTTAGAAAGAAAACATAATGTAAATAACTACCTTAAATGTCAAGCCTTTAGTGTTCACTATAATATCTCCTTGCAATCATTTGTCTTCCTTAAATTGATTTATAATACTCTTGATAAAGATAGAAAACTGACATTTGAAAAAGGGAAAATTCAAGCATCTTACAGGTGCCCTCTGGTTAGATTGGAAAGGAAAGGGAGATTCTTCATGTATTAGTTTATACTGCTCAATAACCAATTGCCACAAATTTAGCAGCTCAAAACCACAGCCATTCATTATCTCAGTTTCTGTGGGTCAGCAGCCCAATCACCGGGTCCTCTGCTTATATCTCACAAGGTTGGGGTCCAGGTGTTATTGGGGCTATGGCCTCATCTGAGGTTCGAGTCCTCTCCTGAGCTCAGTGGTTGTTGTAGAATTCACCTTTTTGTGGCTCCAGTTTGGAGGTTTCCACGTTCTCGTTGGACATCAAACATGGGCCATTCTCTGCCACACAGCCCTCGCCACAGCGTTGTGCCGGCAGGAGGTCTGTTCAAAATCTCTCCTACCTCGCTTAAGGCACCACCTGATTAGGTCAGGCCCACCCAGATCGTCTTTCAGTAATTCAGAATCAGCTGCTTAGGGACCTTAATTACACCTTCACAGTCTCTCCTGCCCTGTAATATAACATAATCACGGGAGTGTCATATTCATAGTCTCACACTCATAGGGAGGGAAGGACGCGGAGTGTGACCACCAGGGAACCTGGGGGGCTGTGTTTGAATTCTACCTACCACAGCATGTGATTCACATTTACTGTCAGATTTTAGGGTCGAAAAGATTTTTCTCCACATGTACTAGAAGTGTCCTAAACTTAAAAAAAAAAGTGCAGCCTGGAAAATTGAAAGTGGAATAGAGTAGAAAGTATTTGGCTGACAACACTGAAAATGAATGATAAGCACCTTCAACAGCGTGATCCGGCAGGACAGCAGTTCTGCTTCTCGTCCTGGTAGCTCCCGAGGCGTTGCTCTGAGCAGAAGTCATTTCTCACTGTGGACTCTTGCTGGGCAGTGCTCTGCGGGTCTGTGTCCCGGAGCATTCCGATGGATGTGTCTGGTTAGAACAGGCACGTTGGTCCTAGCAGACGGGGTCTCCAGCATTCCTGGTTAGTTTTATAGACCTGACATGCTCAGACGAAAGATTTCTTAGCAATATTTTTAAAATTATTTTGAGATTCAAATTTGACTAATTATTTTTGGAATGTATAAAGAGAAACTTGGCTTATGAAATTCAGTTTTGTGTTACTTTTTAAAGAATTACATATATTTTACAAGTTCTATGGATCAGTCTCAGATATAATATGACATATAAAAAAATCCAAAGTCTTTTGTCTTTTTTAAAACTCGGCTTTATTTATCTTCTTAAAATTATGTACCCACATAAAGATAGTTCGGATTTATTTTTGCTAACATCAGTTCTTTCAGAATTACTTTAGAGGAAAGTAATGTATGATTTCTCTGTGCTTGTTTTGAATCCCTTTGTGGAGGAATTCCATTGAGCCAGAAACTTGAACAGGCAGATGTGAGACAAACCTCATGATGTTTTGAATTTACTACCCAGATTTTGAAAATGTGACAAATATTTTAATTTTAAAAAGTAATAAATACTTACTGCACTTGATCAAATAAAAGATTAGAAACATTAATTTTAGATAGGATTGATAATATCAACAATATACTCCATTACTGGAATAGGGTGTGTGTGTGTGTGTGTGTGTGTGTGTGTGTGTGTGTGTGTTAATTCAACGAATTACTGATATTGGCATGAAAATTACTCATTAATTTTATTTCTGATGCAGAATTTTTGAATTTGGTGGAATATTTTATGGGTTCACACTTTTGGGGAATACGTGTGACTACAAGATGGACTCTACAGCATTTAAGCAAAGCAGTGGCATAGGATGGCAGGACAAACACCTGCATGAAGCGGATGTGATGCAGTCACCTTCCATCCGGTCCCATGGCCTTCTCTACACGGGCACCCTCACCTGGCCTCCCGTGGGGTCGGGAAGTTAAGATATGCTCAGACTCCTGCCTGAATGACCCCAGGCTTTTTTCTGAAGTACTCTCAGCTACTGTGTCCTAACTCGAGCCCTGGGCTAGGCTCTTTAGTCCCTGCCCCTCGGAAGGGCGTATTGGCAGGGTGTCGAACAGGAGCGGGCCTGGTGATCAGGGGCCAGACGGCCAGTGCACATAGATTCTTGTCTCATCCGCCCTGTGTTAGGTCTGCGGTCACCAGGATGAGTGGGACGTGGTCCCAGCTCTCGTTGAGTTTCTAGTGCAGTTGGAGAAATGGGGCCATGTAGCACATAACAAGTGCGAAATGGTTACTGGGACACAAGACCTCATGAGGGGGAAGTGCAGTGCGATCTGGGGTGATGCAGCTTAGAAGGACATTAGATTTAGTGCCATCGAACAGGAGGGTAGTGTCTCAGACAGGCAGGCGTGACTGCTTGGGCTTGGCTGGGGCTGGTGACTTTTATAGGAAGAAGGGTACAGGGCTCTGAATGCCTCGCCTGAATGTTTCATCATGTTTGAACGTGATGAGATAGAGCCAGAGCACAAGGGCTCAGAAATGTGGTTTTGCATTTATTTATACACACACACACACACACACACACACACACACGTGTGTGTGTGTGTGTGTGTGTGTGTATATATGTATATATGTATGTATGTTGTTTTAATTTGTCAGCAGTTATCTCTTGGTATAAGAAAGACTAGATTTAAACAAGATATTGATTAGTTGTGTATCTTTAGCTTTTTAGAGTTATATGAGAAAATGTGTTTGGAAAATAGTAAATTTTTATTTTATTAAAATGTATAAATGAAAGTTTTACATTATCATTTATAGTAGCTTTTTATATAATAGATGTATGTGGTGTCAGAAATAAAGGAAACTGGTGCATTAGCTAGAAAATAGTTTAGACAAGATAAAGAATCAGCCAGGCTGTCACTGCTTTTTAAAGAGGTGGTTTAAAAGTTATGCATTTGTTTTTGCTTTCCAGCCTAAAACCTTCATTACCTAGTGAACTTGTTTGTAAATAGTCAGTGCTACACTGAGACATGTAAGATTTGTTGAACATAAAGTCTGATTCACTGAAAGGAAATTAGTAAGTTGGTAAGTGAGAGAAATGTTTATTCTTGTACGTTACGAAGTTTTCTAGGACTAGAGTGTTGACAGGTTGGTTCTAAGACTTGTTCAATCAATAGTTATTAATTACTCTCAATGGGCTAGGCCCTGTGGAAAGCCTGGGGATAATGATTAGCAAGATACAAATTGACCCTAAATTTCCTTTGTACCCCCCAGTCTGCGGCCTGGCTAGACCTGGTGGCCTTGAATACCCCTTCCTAACTTGGAAAGATTTTGTGACGGAAAAAGCAACCTTTCTTGAGTATTAGTGATTTTGCTTTTGCCTGTGTGTTTCCAAATTCACAGAATGACTTATAAGCTTTAAATGAGATACAGGACGTTTGGTTTTAGGGAGAAGGCTGCGGGGAGAAATTCATCTCAGTGCTTGTCTCCATCAGCATCCACAGCTTCTCATCAGCGCCTGTCCTTTCCAAGTGAGTTAGGTCCTATGGGCAGCGCATCAAGAGGCCGTGTATTGTTCCTGGCAGGGCACTCGAATTTCTAATTACCAGATTCCTGACTTAATTGCAATTACCTGGACACCCAGGCAGGGTGAACTTTTAGAAGAGTGTAATTAGTGAAATGGGAACTTTGCTGCCAACTCCTTGTCTAGATACTAACACTGAACAGAACACCGATGAGCACATCCATAAAGACAACCCATCAGTTGATGAAACCGTTCTTAAAGTACATCTTGTGTAGTACATGTCAGCTTTGGATTCAGAACCAGATGTGACGTTAAAGCAGAAATGTTCAGTTTTTGCTTTGTAACAGTGTATAGCGTGCATGTGTATACCTCCTAGATTGAAAATGATCTGGAGTAGAGAATTATTTCCCAAATATTCTCTCTACGTGAACACATACATTACATGCTCTGATTAATAAATGTGCAAATCCTGGGGTCTGTGGTCATGGAAAGAAAAAGAATCATTGTCCAATATTCACTTGCTTCAACAGTAATTTTTCTTAAACAATGCTTTTCATTAAAAACTTTCACAGAACACTAAAGCGTCAACCTGGTTACAAATACAGACGTAAATATTTTAAAATCACTTTTATATCTTTAAGGCAAAATCTGAAATATTTACTTTTTCTATTTATCTCATTTTCTTACCATGTTCAGTAGGTCCACCATGCTGCCATAGCACAGAATCCCGGTCCTGAGATGCTAATAAGCATCTACTCGTGGCTTATTTTACACATTTTTGATTTGGCTCTTAACCCCGGCCAGCTTGCTCCTCTCAGCAAATCCCTTGTCCACACCACGGTGAATTTTGTCCCGTCTATGGTTAGTGAACTCCTAAAGGATCGCTCAGAGCTCCTGCCCCATGGAGCTGTGCCTTCTTACAGCTGTCAGAGTGGAGCCCCGCCCCCAAAGGGGTGGGCCTTTCTCCCTCCCGCGGCTCTTGTCTCAGGCTGTCCCCCAACTGAGATAATCTTACTCACTTTTACCTCATCTACTGCCTTCTGATTCTTTAATGGTGGTAAGAACATCTCCTCTTTGCATGTCTTTTCTCATACATTTATCATATTTGTATTTTTACAGCAGTAAATTTATGAGAATAGACTCTGGAGCCTGGCTGTGTTTGAATTTACATTTTTAGCTGCTTGAATACAAATAAAATAGTAAAATTTTAAATGGGAATAATAACAGTAAATACCTCAAGAAATTGTAAAGATTGAGTGACTTCATCACGTAAAGCACTGAGCATATAGTACCCAGCACCTAAGAAGCACTGTGTGTTTGCTGCTGCTTCTGCTGCATTCTTGTTACTTGAGCCTCACGCCAGCCTGCAAGGCAGCTGGGGCAGGTGTCACCCCAACTCCATGAGGATGACGCAGAAGGGCCCAGGGCCGAAGTCAGCGGCTTATCACACAACTGGTGCAGGTCCAGGCGTCAGCTCCAGTGTTGGAATTAGTTTTTATGACTTTTTCCATCCGTCTATCCCAGGGTTTTCAAATTCGGGGGGGTGGGGGGTGGGGGGGGGGAATGGTTCACCCAGTTCTGAATTTCAAAGAAACAATGAGTAAAATTTTCCTTCCTTGAGTAAGTATATTCCAAGTATTACATGGCACATACTTAATACTAACAAATTAGTTGTTGTTTGTCTGAAATACACATCTACCTGGAAGCCTGTATGTTAGCTGCTAACCTTAATCCATCCGTACAGAGTACCTACTCTGTGCAAGGCCTTCAGCGATGTTCCAGAAACTGAAAAGATAGCTGGTTAAATCCTTTCTATACTTTTCCACAACATAACAAAGTCTGTCTTTGTTTTGCAGACAGTCCAATTAAGGTCAATTAAATTGAAATGTCTGTGCTGTACTGTTCCCAAACCAGCAGTGTGTCGTAGGTGGGCAAATATTTTTGAGAGAGACAAGAGAGTAACTTTTCCAGCAGCTAATACACACTGACTTTGCAGTGGGAAAAGTGAGACAGTAAATAGGAAAGGAGCCAAAGATAGCCCATGTGTACTGCCCCTTTTTGGAGCTCCCCAAATGTCCGGCAAAGCAGTCAGGACGAAATCGGAGCCCCAGCGAGCGGAAGCGTCTCACGGCGTACGTTAGAGGGCGTGCACTCCCGCACCCTGAGCGCCGTCGCTCGCTGAGGCTGCTGTGCTTACGTCCGCTTCGGCCTTTCCTGCACGTTCCTGTCCGTTCTCCGGCGTGTTCATGGAAAGTATGCGAAGGGCCACCACGCGACACTGAGAGCAGTGTCGGTCAGGGCTCTCTCATCTTCCTTCCATGATGTTTGCCGTTTTACACGAAGCGTCTGCTAATCTGCTAGTGTTTAAAAGTGTGTTTTAAAGAAATAAGTTTCATTTCAGAATGAGGACAGACAGGTCCAACTGGACCAACACGCTGGGGTTTGACGGCAATAGAGAATATTTCATATGGTGGCTCTTCCTTTTTTGTACATTTTCAAATCGTAACAGATTACACTCAAGTACCCGAGGACCGAGTATCTGCTGGTCCAAGTGAATGAGCCATTGTTTGTTGTTGTTGTTACTGTTGCCAACATGAAATAGTGGGTAAGGGTAGAAATAGAGAGACAGCTGACGTTTATGAGCAGTACGTAATACCAGACACTTTTAAAAGTGCTTTTTTACATGTGCTCTTTTGTCCTGCGTTAGTTCCCTAAGAGGCAGGTGGTACAATGCACTTTTACAAATGCCACAGTAGGCCCAGAGGGTGTGAGCTGGCTGGTGCACACAGAGCCTGTGTGACTAGTAATAAAAGCCGGTGCTTTTCCTGTGCCACCACCCCGCTAATCATAGGCAGCGTTTTGTTCTCTGTTAGAGATTTTTTTTTTTAGATGGTTGTGCCATTAGTGATTTTCCTGCACAAAATGCATTTCTCTCTTAATTGAGTCTGTGGAAGAGCAATATATTAATTTATAATGCATGTGCAAGTTAATAAAATAAAATGTACAGCTCTTATTAAATGTATTCTAATGAGTCAAACTTCCTATAGTTGTTTATGTGTGAAACTAATACCAGTGGGTAGACCTAACCACCTGTTCCTTCTAGAACTTCCAAAGTGGCCAGGGAGTTGCCAGGGACCGTTTTATTAGTTCTTCATGATTCATCACAGGATGACGTCACTTTAGCAAATGTTTTTAAATCCAGGATCTGATTCTCTATTCTGTTAGGTTCGGAAAGCAGTTTAACTCGGAGGCTCCCAAGAGAACTGTCTCTGGAGAACACTCACTGGGCACCCCGGTGGCAGACCTCGGCAGGGAGAGGTCGCTTTGTGAGAAGGGCACCCTGTAGGTCAGTCAGGGCGTTTGAATGCTTTGTAGTATCCGACTGGGATAGCTTTGATATCCGCTGGCGTGATTCCTTTTCCCAAGTTCAGCTTTATTTTGTAGAACCTCTGTGAACGGCCTCTTGTTTGACTGATAAAGTCGTCCTGCAGGTAGATCAGTGTCGCTGGTCTGGTTATAGGAAGGTCTGACTAGCCTAGCAGTTGACTTTGCTGTTTGAGGTTATTTTACGTATGTCTGCTATAGAGTAATAATTGTTCTTCATGTATACATAAATCTTGAGAATCTAAAGCTCATTTCTCCAAAAAGCTTGTTCAGTTGTTTTCATCTGTAATACAAAGAGCAAAACATCTAGAGGGTCTGTTCTGTCTTTCTAACAATGTAGAAACATTCTTCTTAGCATTTCCTCTGCTTTGAGTATATTGTTGCTCACAGTAAAGAATTTTGTTTGTTTTTTTTTACTCTTTCAAACCTTCTCATTCATGAATACTTGTAACCCGGTCCAAAGTTAGGCAAGTGGACAGTGTGCAGTGCTTGGCTGGATTCACAGAAACAACTTGGAAATGCTTCCTTAGCTGCTAGAACACGGAAGGGAGTCGTGGCCCACTGCCCCCACATCCTCATGTACCTGCTTCCACACAACGCACGCCTCGTCTCCCTCCTGTCGCGTCCCTGCCTCCTGAGCATAAGTCCCCATCTCCCACTGTCACTTCCTCCCGTCCCCTCGCCCCTGCCTCCTCCTTCATTTTGAGCCCTCACTCCCCTTCCCTCTCTCTCCTGTTTTCCCCCTTTGGCACCATCTCTCTCTCTCTCTCCTGCCTTTTCTGTGCAAATCAGCACCAGAGGGAATTCCACATCTTTTGTTCTTTATCAAGAACAGAATTCATTATAAAAGATGACGCCACCTTCAAGTCCACACAGAGCTTTCGCACCAACTTTAGCCCGAACTCCCCTGAAGTTGTTAGTGTAAATTAACGAAGACATCATTTGCAAATCGTCCTGGTTGAGTATGTGAAAGGAATACAGTAGCGTTTAAGCAAAAAGATTACTAAAGCAACCTTTTACCATGTTCGGGGAAGGTCATCTCTCTGAGTCGCTCTCCAATCCATTGTAACCATGCCGGTCAACGTCAAGAGGAACATAAGTTAAAGGAAGTTCAGGTTAATGAAAACTTACAGGAAAATATATGAGACAAGTGGCAAATGCTCTCAAATACAGCTCTACCAAAGGTAATAAAGCAACATTTTTTTAAGCTGCAACTACTTTGCTTTGGTTATTACTGGTCCTGTACTTTAATTGGGATGTGTCTTTCCATCCGTTTATGCCTGCGAATTGGTTAATGTAAATGATGACAGTATTGTGGTTTATACTTCCTTTTATTGTATATTCAAAAACTTCTCTAATTGATGCAGTGTGCCTTTATGGTACAGTCATTTCCAAATGCATCAAGCACTGCTTCCGTGGACCCCTGACCTCATGGGCATGTTGGTCCTTGACCCAGAACTGGTCAATGAACCCTGCAGGCAAATCATTAGAGAATGGTAACAATTGTGGTGGTGGGGTCAGGGGGAAAACCATTACCTGCCCTTAGGAACTTCCGTTTAAATTGGACGCTGCTTTTCCTAAAGAGGTTGTGGATGCAGGGAGAATCCTGGAGGAGAGTAAGACCCCGATAGTGCTGACCTGTCTGGGCAGGATAGAGCCGAAAGGGTTCTGGAGATGGCTGGTTTGCGTTCTTTTCCTGCTACGTTCTGCTGGGTCGTGGCCACTGACTACGGGGTCATTGTCTAGTTGATTTTTTTCACTGTAAACACCGTGGAAGTATAATATACGAGTAAATACAGCAAATTACAAGTGTGTGGCTCAATGCATTTCCTCACGTGAACACACTCGTACAGTCAGCACCTGGTCCAGACCCCTCTGGAACCCTGGAAGTGCTCTTGGATCCCATGTGCGTCATTATGCCCCCCCCCCCCAACCCCAGCCCACACCAAGTGACCACCGTCCCGAGTCGGTCAGGGTGTGTCATGGCATCACTGGGTTCTCATAGCCATTTTTTAGTCTCACTGCAGAAAGCAGTCTTACCTCTCCACTATAAAATGTTTAAAATAAAAGTTTTATGCAAAGAAAAAGTTTATTCAAGGAGTTTATATCAGTATCAGTTTTTACTTTTTCGTGTAGTTATTAAGACATTTTAGAATGGATGGATATCACAGAAAGGCATTCTTTGCATTGGAAATGAATTACAGAAAGGAAGGAAAGTTACAGTTTCATTCTTTTTAATTTTGTTTCTATTGTTCTTTCTTGTAGAATTACTATGCTCTGAGGACTGTGTATAATCTCAGAATTTTAAATTATCTCTGGACAAATAATGCCTATTAGTTTTAATTTAAAATACCTTTTATTGGATATCTGAATGTCTGAGTGACAGAGGTTCGCATCGTAATGACATTCCAGGCCAGAGCGCCATCCTGTGTGCATGACGTAGTCACGGTTCTCGAACAGATGGCTGCTGTCTGGACTCCGAGTTGTCCCTCGTTCCAGGGACTGCGTCACAGTTAGTCCTCACGTCAGCACACCGGTGGTTCTGTTACCACTTCCTGTTCGGTGCAGGGTCGGAAGCTAATTACAGTAGGGGTCATGGGCATGGGCATTTCCCATCACAGCAAATCTAGAATCTTTTTGCTTGGAGAGGAAGAAGATAGACTTGGATTGTTAGTGATTTTCATTCTAGAAAAACCATGAACCTTCTGGAAACACTGACAGGGTACCTTTTTTTTTTTTTTTACTCTGGCTTTTTTCTTGTCTTTTCCTTTGTTTGGCATGGAGTGGGAATGGTAAGTACCAAGAAGCAGCACGAGCATGGGTTAGAGCGGTGGACGAAGCGTGGACGTCGCAAGGCCGAGAACGGGGCTGGTCTCACGCCCAGCCTCCCCACCGTCTGCAGCGACTGTCCCTACGCTCAGTGCGGTCGGCGTTCCCAGTGAGGCGGCCTTCGGGGCTAAACGACAAAATGGGGTGAATGAAAAGGTAGCAGGAGCCGTCGTTTATTGGACGCTCATATTTGTCAAGCACTGTTCCAGGTGCTTCCTTTGTATCACTCTAAACGAAAGTTTACACCACTCGTACCTGATTGTCAGTGAAAACATTGAGGCCCCAGAGTCTGAGGGTAGAAGACAATGGCTAGTAATTACTCGTAGCAGGACTTAGAAGTGACCAAGGTCAGCCCACGGAGTCCACGCTCCCAACCACGAGCTCGTAGGCCTCCTCACTTACTGGCTAAGCAGTGGCTGTCGGTGGTGCCAGGAGGGTCCCTGTGACGGTCCGGCTGGTACTCCCCTGCGGAGGGAACCCGTGGGGTGGGAACCGGCCTGGTCCACTCTGCTAAGGCGGAGTCTCCCTGCCCCCCTCAACCCCGAGAAAGGGGTGCAGTTTTCTTCCACAGAAGCACCATGGCTCTGTGGGGCTGCATCTGCCCAGAGGACACTTTTCCTTCTACTTCTCACAAAGGCGCTCCCTGCCCACACGTGTACGTGGGGTTCTCCGTACTGTTCAGTTCGGCAGTGGCGGGCTAGAACCTTCGATAATATTATTATTTGCCGGATCTGCTGAAAATTTGCCTGTTTTGCTTGCTTTTATCTCCCGCGTGGAGTCATCAATCTATTCATGCAGAAACTACTTAAACACTGTGTGCGCACATGATGCCATGCTCCTGTTTTCTTCTTCTGTTACTTTCTCCCGTTTTCTTTCTGTCTAGTCCCCCTTGGCCTCCTGTCTTTCTGTGCTACTGTGCGTACCTGTGAATTCCACACGGTCAGCTTGTCCGGAGGTGCAGCTAATGTCACTGCTCTCAGGAATGTAAATTCTGTTCGAGTGCTATACCCGACCTGGTTAAGACCTAAAACAATTACAGATACTTCAGAACTCAAAACTCCATAAACTAAACTATTTATCATAGCGATTGTGCCGGGGGTCCACTGGAGTTTGAGAACGATGTTGAGTCACCGATGGTACACTTCACGGAGCGTGAGGTCACAAAGCAGTCGACCAGTGCAGTTTGCTTAATTCTTGGGAATCCTGTGGGTAGTCAACAGACAGAATGAAAAAAAAAAAAAATCAGATGCTTCATCATTTTCAGTGATTAAATACATTTACCTTCTTGCTGTTTGGATTCCCCCTGAATTTAGTCCCGAATTCCTTTGCTGTGTCGGAGGAGGGCACCCTGCCCAGATGAGGGGTAAGAGGACATGGATGTTCTTTCTGTGGCGGTGGGCACTCACTGCCCTCCTGTGTCCCCTCTCTGGTCTCTTGGTTTATAGGCCTGCATGTGACAGCTGCTGTGGCTCACCCACAAAGAGATGGAACGAACACAATTGTGTGTCCAAGGAATCGGAGAGCTAGGAAAAACGTGTGAGACCCACACCGAAGGGTAGAAATAAGAAAATGGAAGATCGTTTTAAGTTACCAAAATACCTAATACTCTGTGTCTTGCTTTTGTCCATGCTGGGACATCTCTGCTATGTGGCTTTGTATGTTGTTCCTCCTTTTCTCACTTACGAAGTCATAGTCATATTCTTATTTACTAAATGAAACAAAGGATTTTGAGATAGATTTGTGTGCCTAGAATCGTAATGTGAACTGATAACTATTGGAAAAGGCACTTAGGCAGATAAATGTGTACTCTCACCAGCAGTGCATGTGCTTGTGTTCTCTCCCTCCCTCCCTCCCTCCCTCTTTCTCTCCATCCCCCCCCCCGCCCCCGTTCCCCTCTCTTTCCTTTGAACTCTCAGATGAAGCTATCAGTATCGATGCTAATGTTAAAGAATATACCTAGAAAATTGTGTTCTCATGTAATCTGTGTCCATAGACTCTGTACATATTTTTTATATAAATAATTTAGCCCTTTTAGACCTCAGTTGCACATTCTAAAAGCACAGGATGTTAGTACATGTTTACTGTGGCTTTGTTTTGGTTCTAAAAGTTCTCTACCATTCCTCACAATTCATTGTGTTTCTCTTCCAAGGGAGTCAAACGTCACTCCCTCCACTTTTTTGTTTGTCTGTGATTTATATTCTTTTATTTAAATATAATTGACTTACAACATAGTTTCAGGTGTACAACATAATTATTTGGTTTTTGTATGTATCATGAAATGATCACCACAATACATACATTGTTGCATAATTTTTTTGTATGATGAACTCTTTCAAGATCTATTCTGGTAGCAACTTTCAAATATGCAGTTAACTATAGTCACCATGACGTATGTATTTGATCACTCTCCCCTGTTCTAATATTTATCTTCTAGGGTGTTTCTACCCGAAATACTGGGTCTGAGCCCCATTAACATCTGCTAAACAACTCTAAAAAGGGTGACGTGTAAGTTTGGTTAATACTAGCATGTGTTAGCTATTGAAGTTTAAAAGTAGCTCATTTTCTTACATGCTCTTCATGTCTTAAGTGTGTCAGTTTTGGGTTTTACTGTTTATTCCTGTTGAGAGTATATTCAGTACTAAGTTCCTGAGGACTTTTTACAGCCTAACATTGTCAGCCATGGGCGGCCACCTGGTTGTAAAGCTACTACTAATGAAGAAATGCCACGCGATGCTCGCGGATGTGACACCGCAGACGCGTCACAGAGGCTGCAGTCACTGCAGTTACTTAGCTGTTTCAGAAATGTTCTCTAAAAAACCCTGCTTTCCCCCCACCAGGTGTAAAGGAAAGCCTGTGTTGGTTTCTTACCACTCGTGGCCATTTAAACTCCCCTCTTCTCAGCTTTTATTCATGTTGCTTGTAGCAGTGATGTTGTGTTATTCAAGGGCAGTCTTGCTTGAATGCTGAGAACACAGACCAATTGCCAGTACCTAAAGCAAACATGGAGAATTTTCTCTGTGAAGAATTCAGCATCAGCTTGACACTAATAAGCATGAGTGGTAGGTAATGAAAGGCTGCACGCTAGGGGGAAAGGAATCCTGCAAATACGCCTTTCTGGGTAGTACACCGGCACTCACAGCCCCGCTTCGATGACTGAGTGACTCCGCAAACGGTATTCCAGCATCCTGGCCTGTGGGAAGAGCATTGTTCTCTTGGGATCTTTAATGATTCTCTTAAAGGGGATGATGTGGGACACTTACTCTATTTTTTTACAATTTACATTTACATTAAAAATGCATAAATTATAAAACTGAAAATTAGCCATGAAACAAAATGTTTGTTTTTCTTGATCGAGGGTTGCAAGTAGGTCTATAGGTGCCTTATTTATTTTTGCACAGACATCATGCTTTTAAACATACACATTTTTGCTATTTGCTATACTTAAGAAAAAAGACTAGAAGGAAATGTGACAAAATGTTAGAATTTAAGTTAGCCCAGAATAGTGGCATCCCTGAGGATTTTATTTTCTATGTTGTTTTCTGATGTTTCTATTTGTTTGGAAGAATACTGAGCTATATTACTTAAAAATGTTCATTTGTTTTCCTTTTCTTTTTTAAAGAAAACAGATGACACCATGAAATGTTTTTCATGTTGCTGAAGAAAGTATGTTTTTGTTTTGAGTTAGTAGGAAATGAAATCCAGTTTATCAGATTTTCTCCTTTTAATTAATATCTGCATTGGGGTAATTGGAAGTTCAATATTCTCCATATTCTTAGGTTACAAAGACATAAAATTGAGAAAGAATTGAGATTTGCATCTTATTTTTTAAAATACTATAAAACTAATTTTGTTCTAATAAGAGGCTTTGATAAGAGCTCAAAGATGCAGACCTGCTTGGTGAGGAACACGACGTCCATCGTTAAAGACCCAGTGAGACAGTACTGTCATTTAACTGGTAAAAGCCAGCATCTCTTCCTGTCATTATCATGGACTTGTACCTCTCTTCTTGGTTGTTGTTACTAGTTAAAAATCTTCAGCAAAATAAAGTTAACACTAAATGTCACTTCATAATTGCAGTAATGATCACACAGCTGTGCTTTCTTCAGTTTATAACACACGTCAGCATCAGTTTGGGAGCTCAGCTTCATTTCCTGCCCAGATAGGGTGCTGCAGCGACAGAGCGGAGCGTGCTGTTGGGCAGCGCTGCGGGGTGGGCGCTCGGGCCGGGGGCTCGGGCCGGGAGTTACGGAAGGTCCTCGGTTCTCTGAGCTGCGAGCCTGAGCCATGCTTCTGCCCATCGTGTATTTACTTACTTGCTTACTTATTTTCTTCCTTCCTTTTCAAGTACTTTTCTTTGCTGGATTGAGAACCATTTTCATTTATGAGAATGTGAATTTTCGAGGAGGAGTTCTTACACTTAAATGAACCTGTAAGGAGCCCACAGAAAAGCAAGTGCCTGCAGCGCTAATAATGAGAACTGACAAGGCAGTCCTGCTGGGTTTATTTATGACCTTCTGCCTTTGTTAGCTCTTGTGAGAAATTCCTTTCTAACCATAACAATATTGTTGGCGTTTGGCACTGTGCAGAGAAATCCTGCCGAGCCCCGAGGCCCGCTCACTGGCACTCATTCAGCTTGTAACAGATTGCTCTGCTCGTTGGAGTTTTACATTTTCCTTCAGTCCTCCTTGATTTAATTCATAAGTAGTTGTCACCAATCTTTATGTACATGCTTTTAGAAAATACATTGCTTTTATTCTCAGAGCCAGAATCCATTTTTTCTTTAAGGCAGTGACTTACCTACCTAGCAGTGCTGAGGAACGTTCAGAAGAGGACAGGTGTATTCTACAGAGGACAGGTCATGGAGCCCCTTATCACGTCTACAAACTGGTGGGCTGTTAGGGCTCCTAGCGGCCTCGCGTGTGTACTCATTCAAGGAGGTTAAGTGATCTCCGTCGAGCATGTGTACCTGAGGTTACAATGTTATAATACCCTGGTTATTATTTCAACTGCGTGTTCATACTTTGAAGTCCTTATTTACTCTAGCTTGTTTGCCTTCTACAGTATCCAAATGAAACAGGAATGTAAAAGCATCAATTCACAACAAATTACATTAAAAATTGTCATTTTCTTTGGAAGTACAAGAAAATCGATCATGTCGAACGTGTAACGCTTAAAACGAGACCCTTGACAGCCTGTTCCGTGTGGAATTATTTAGAGCATCGGCGCTTACATAAACATAAAGCAGTGGAAGTCAGTATTTCCTAGTAACTGGTCCTATTGCGTCACTGTGGCAGCAGTGACACAATACCAGTTTGCATTAGAGTCTGGTTACAGTACTGATGGGCACGTGACTTCTATTTCTTCCGAAAACCTTTGGGTCTAGGATGCCCGCTATGTGGAGAAGCAGCTCTCCAGGACCTGAGGACCCACTGAGCCAGAAGTACCTGTGTCTGTATTTACTAAATGTGCGTCAGTCTGAGAGGGCTGGGTTGTTGGGCTGGAACCCACCATATCAGAAGGCCATACTAGTAAAATCCATGTTGATATTATTGCTTTGTTCTGTTTACATCAGATGTGATTTTTTAAATTTTCTCAGCCGTCTTACTCAAGTATGTACAGATTGCTAATGGAGACCATGAGGAAAATTTTATTAAAAATCTTAGCCTAATAAAATGTGAAAACTATACATAAGAGCATAATTTTGTATCTGTCCACTTTGTCTTCTCATTTTGTCCCTATACGTTGGCATTGTTTTATTTAACATCTATTCTGAAAAAACTGATATGGTTTCATACCACTACTGTTCAATGTTTCCCATCTTTTGAATGGGCTTTTTTTTTAAAGTTCATGTATTGTTTGCCTTAAAGTGGGCATAAATTAATATATTGTTCATTAAGTTGTGCTATGGTTTGTGTTAAAGGCTTTTAAAATTTCCAAGGTTTTGTTTCATTGTTTTTACAAAAAAAAAAATCATCAACATTTATTAAAACAACTGAACTGCTGAAGTACAAAAGAGAAAGAGAAAATTCTCCCACGTCCAATCACCTAAAATAACCACTGTTACAATTGTATTAAGCATCAGTTGATACCTCTTATGCATTAAAAAAACACACCCAAATATCTGTTCTCAGCCTCTTGGACACCGAGACACGTAAATATATATATGAGGACTGTCTGAAAGAACTCCAGCCGTAAATACCTCTATTTTTCACATGACATGACTACTTACTTTCCAGACAGCCCTTGTATATTCATGTAATGTTTTATACTATTTTACATAAATTCCATCATGATGTTTGCTGTTAGCTGATTGTCACTCAACAATCTTTTCAATAGAAATCACATTAATATATAATTTAATAATTATGCATTTTTAAATAGTTCACTACTAAATTGACATTAAGTTGGTTTCTAATTTTTTGGCCATTTTACATCTGGTGTTCTTGTTTGGAATTTATCTGCGTATTTCATAACAATAAAAATCAAAATCATGATGGCTGATAGTTATTAAACGGATTCTTTATTAAACTCACTCTGTTCTCAGCCTCTTGGAGACCGAGACCCATTTTATAAGTGAAGAAACTGAGGCTTCGGGGTATGAGCTCACGTGCCTCACGACACCAGTGGGAGGCGGTGGAGCAGACGTGAACCGAGGCTTCAGGACCTGGGCTGCTGGCCTTCTCCAGTCGTGCCCTCGTTGGCATGCAGCGCTTGCAGTCTCGGTCACACTGCGTTTTATAGCATGCCAAAGGCTATTTACCTAGGTTATATTAACAGTCAGTATAATCCTGTCTGCCCGATACACGATTGTGTGGGAAATAACTTGTTCAAGAATAGAAGGATACATTTATGTCACTGCTATTTATTTACTCATCCATCTTCGTAAGGGAGATATTTTTCTAGAAGACATTTGCAAATTCTTTATCCTGTACGCCTACTATATTTTATATTACAAACAGTGTTAAAAGTCCAACTATATGTCTGATGTTTGTATGTTTACGTGTGTATATATACATTTATATACATAGCAACTGTATTGAACACTTACTGTGTGCTTGCTTCTTCTGGTTCATAATTGTATTGAGTCCTTACCATGGTGTAGGTAGTATTTTCCCCATTTTCGCATGGTGAATCTGTGGCTTAGTGAGGTTAAGTAACTTGCCCAAGATTGGGGGAAGCAGTGATGGAGCCGGGACTTGATTTCAGACTACTTACTCAAGAAGTCCTGCTTTTATCTGCTACGTCATCACTTTAAACCTACATTACAGTAAATATTTAATGAGCGTACGTGGTGCCGGGCACCACGCTTAGTGCTTTATGTACAGCAGCTCATCCAGTTCTCCCAGCAACACTGTGAAGACATTACTTTCATTGTCCCCGTAACACAGAGAGATGAGGAATGGAGGCTTGAGAGGAGCCAGGGCTGGAGTCAGCTGTGTCGTTCCAGAGCCCAGATGCTTTGGAACTGCCCCTGCCCACCCCCAGTACAAAAAGAACGCTGTTGGCATCCAATAGCCACATTAAAAAGAAAACTAACATCTAAGGAATGCTTTTTAATAGCAGGTTTCATTAGAGGAGGGGATAAGACGCAGAGATTTGCAAGGACGCTTCGCGGCACATTCCAGGGATTTCAGACTGATGGCCACACTTTAAGTTCAATTTTATTTTGCAACTTATAATTTCCTGGAATAAATGTGATGGGCTTGTGAGTCAGGTGACCTAGTTCTCTCCCCTGTTCAAAGGTTTCAGAAGGCCAAAAGAAAAAAGTGAATTTTACCTTTCCACCTAAGTAAATCCTGTATCTGAGACAATTTGTAGTTGACAAAAGTCATCATCAGAGCAAACTTTATTTTACTCGTGGGCCTGGCAACACGCTCCAAGCAACAAGATACTTGCTTGTAAGGGTGAGGTACAGGAATACTGTGGTGTGGCATATGAATGACTTTTGAGAGGTAGTGTGGTTGAGTGTGAAACAGGCTGGACTTCAAGATCTAATTCAGGCCCTTACTGGTACTACTATTATTATTATTATCATTATTATTGGAATTGAAAGTTCCTGTCTGTAACCCTGACGAGGTTTATGACCACTTCCTTTTGAGAAGTAGTGTTTGAAGTAATATGTTATAAAACATGTTACATGCTCTTAAGGAAAATTATTATGTAAAATTGCACTCAAGTGCCAGCTCTTGAGGTGTTAAAGTGACCAGCTGCCCTTGTGCAAAGATGAAAAGCAAATCATTTTGAAAACCTTCTCTGAGTAGTATGTGAATCATAACCAAAGAAAAATGCATGTTTTTAAGTTTGACTTTTGGGAAAGTATTGAATGTGCTGAATTTTATTTAAAAGTATAAAATGAAAAAACATTTTTATCAGTAATCTAGTCAGGCTAATCGTGTAAAAAATTTGTGTATTCTCCACCTTTTTCTAAAGAACTCAAGTCTTAAAAATGATTCCTATGAAAATATAAAATCTGCAGCTTTTTGTCTGACGCCATTAAACACTTTGTGTTTTTAACAAGATAATTTTAAATTGTCTTCAGGTTTTTCAGTACTGACGCCATGAATTAACTCTTGTTTTTAGATTTTTGGGGCAGTATTATAAAGAGACATAATGCATTTAAAAAAGGAAATGGTGAGTTGAAATGACGAGGCTTTAGTATTTATTATTCTATTTCTAATTTATTCTTTAGAACAAGAACACATAGAAATTTGTGTTTAATATATAACTTAGCATCAGGAAGAAATATCTTATATTTTAATAGTGATGTCTTCCATAGTGTCCACTGTGTTTGCGTTATTCATTATATTGACCCATTGACAAAATAAGCACCACAGTCCCCACTTCACAAGTGAATAAAAGGTTCGATCTTCTGGTCCACAGCTGATGAATAACGGCACCAGGCTTCCATCCAGCACTCTTTCTACTGCAGCATAATAGTCTCTTTGGTAACATTTTATTTGTGATTCTTAAATAGTGAGTCATTTGGGGTGTTTTTCTTATCATTCTACTGTCAACCACTTTCCCGTACTAGAATATTTGTTGTAACTTCATTGATAGAAATACTGTTAAAAATCTGTGTTCATAAATAATGTGGGGGTCCTCGGACGTCTTACTCCTTAAAGAGCTTGTGGATGAGTGATCCAGCTAGGTCACCTGAACATGGGGGAAAACGCACCTCTTTCGTGCAGAATTTCCTTTTTCTTTTGGGTGCTGCTATCTGGGGTTGTTCTATTGCTGGACATGGTTCCAAGCAGGCCCTGCAGCGCCCTTGTCTGTATGCACCGTGTTTAGGGAAACCAGGCAGGAGGGATCTCTCGTCCCATTCTTAAGTGCCAAGCTGGGTTTGAATGTAAGTCGTGTTCCTGCAGAGTGTGCGTTGCGGCAGATGCTGCCAGTTTATTAGCACCCAGCACGGGAAGTTGTATGGTAGGTACAAATGGCACGGGATCGTGCAGGAAGGAACTTTGCAGCTCATTCGGGCAGTGTGATGTCCGGGAAGACCTTACCCGATGTTAGCGGATGGCTCTTGGAGGAAGAGGAGGGCCTCGTGGCGTGAACAGAGCAAAGGTTCATTTTGGTTGGACCAGGTGCTGAGCTGGGTGCTGCGGCAGCGTGCGGGCTGCTGGGAAGCTGTGAGGACCGGGACGTTGTCCACTCCTCTCTGCTTCGCCCGGCTCCCTTCTCACCCGGGGTGTCCCTCCCACTCTCATTGTCTCCTCTGATCTTTGCTTACTGCTGCTGCTCTGGACTTCTTAAATGTATCCAACCATATTTATGGTCTGCTACTCTCTTTAGCCTTCTCTCCTGCATCAGTTGCGTATTGCTGCATTGGGGCTTTTGTTTGTTTGCTATCAACATTGTTTATGAAACTCATATTAATAATTTTTGTTCGAGCTCATTCTGTTTATGTCTGTACAGTATCCCATTTTCTGAATACCTGTCTATTTATTTTATATTGCTGGAAAATTAAATTGTCTCCAATTTTTTGCTATTACAATGCCGAAACAGTGCTTCTGTGCTTGTGTGGGTTTCCTTGTGTGCATGTGCCAGATGACAAATCGAGGAGGGGAGTTTCTGGGTCATAGGACGAATGCTTCTTAAGCTTTCTTCAGATGCTTAAGGATTGTTGTCCGAAGTGGCTGTACTAAGTTATCTTCCCACTAGCTGTGTCTGCAAAAGCAGGAAGTGCTGTCTCTCATTTTTCTCTCTCCAGTGTTTTATAATCATGATGTCTCAGTTGGAAGAATTGCAATCATTTAGTGTTGATAAGCGTATCACCTCATCATCTTATAAAGAAACTTGAGTTGCACCCCAGAAAAACATATCTAAGAGAAATGATTGTCTTGACCATGTGAAAATGAATGGAGACAGGACAACTCTTCCTCGCAGAAGAATTTGAAATAAGGAAGGAAATCCGCATTGGAACACTGCGGGCAGGAGCCACTGATAGACACTAAAATTAGCAGGCAACGCTTTGAGAAATAGGATGCTTGCATAGCTTCATTTATTTCCCCCCAAGTATTGATTAATTGCTGTATGGATTTAACTGATCGTTTTAATTTCCTCAAAATTCTTTGGTACGCCTCCTTAGGAGGTGGAGCTTAATTTTCTTACCTCAGGTGTGGGCTGGCCTTAGTGGCTTCCTTCTCAATGAAGAGAGTAGGGGAAGGGATAAAGAATAACTTGACTTTGAAGAAACCTGGCGGACACCACCTTAACCCACATGATCGAAGTTAGCATCACCTCTACTAAGTCATGTGGACAGCACGCAATATGGTCTATGTAAAGGACACTTCACTACTGTGGTGGTCTTCCCCCAACTCTGAAACCCCAGCCGAAAGATAGAGAACGCCAAACACACACAAACTGAAGGACATTCTGCAAAATGCCTCACAATTACTCCTCAAATGTGTCAGGGTTGTGAAAGACAAGGAAGTGTTTGAGAGGTTGTTACAGATTGCAGAGACTAAGGAGACCCAGTGGATAAATGTAACATGGTGTCGTGGGTTGGGTCCTGGGACAGAAAAAGGCACTGGAAAAGCTGATAAAATATGAATTGTCCTTAATTTCATTAATAATATTGTACCGATATCAAGTTCATAGTTTTGATAATTGCGCTGTAATTATGTACAAGGTTAACATTAAGGGAAACCAGGCATAGGGTATGTAGGAACACTCACTACTGTCTCTGCCACTTTTGTGTAAGTCTAAAGTCATTCCAAAATAAAAAGTTTTTCAAAATCCAGTGAATGATATAGAGCAAGTATGTATGGTCATAGGTCCTATGACTGGGGAAAATGTCAGAACACTGAAGTTTTAGTATTCTGCAAATAAAATTTGCCTTTGTTCCACAGAGACTCAGTATAATTTGTGAGCTGTGTGTTTTTCTTTGTTTTTTTAGGTTGCTAATTTATTTGCAGTTCCTTGGTCTTACTATTTTAAAGTCATTGCTGTGTACTGAAGAAATAAATGTCTCCTGAGGGTTCATGCCTTTTCGTTTTTAAGTTTTATTTTCAGAATTCCTACGTGCTAAGCATTGTACTTTCTAAGCTAAACAGTTTTTTTAACCACGAAAGATGCAAAAGGTGGTGCTGATTGCTTTTCTGTTAGAAAGATTTATGATACCCTTTCAGCAATAAAAACTGGTAAGATTTAGACAAACTCTAAATCGTACACATTTACAGATCTTGTTAGTTTGTCAGTTTGCTTTCAGAGCGCACGGCCGTTCATTCTCAGAGTTTCATACCTGGCATTGGTATCTGCGAAGCACCCCCAGCCCATAAGCTCATACCCCTCCTCCAGCACATCATTAGCGGACTCTCTCCTGTGTAACTGCACGCTTTGGGTCATCGCCAGTGGTCTTGGAGCAGAAGAGGTAAAGAATATCACGTGTTAGCAGGAATGTTACTCCCAATTAGTGTTTAGACACTGCTGTGCTATTTTAAGAGTAAGGTAAATATCCTTCACCTCATTTTATCCATTGATTCTTACGTGAAAGAATTCGTAGGGTGACTAGAGACTCCTGAAATTATTGCAATCTAGAAAGCATACTGCTATGTTGAGTAATTTTAATCATGCTTAAAGCATTCTTTGTTCACAAACACCTGAAAGTGTGTTGTTGTTTTTCTCTTTAAAATGTTTAGCATGTGTTTGGCACCCACTGCATTTCTCTTTTCCTTCTCTGGTAATACCAAAGCTTTTTAGATGTGTGGCTCCGTGCTTCCTAGGGCGGGAAGCCTGTGTTCCTTGGCCTGGCGTATGAGGTCCTTCCCAGCCCCCTCGGGCGGCCGCCTCCGCCTCTCGCCCAGCCTCCCCCTGGCTTCCCTGATCTCGCTGTTCCCGGAGCCAAATGCCATGCCCTCCCACAGCTCTCCCTGCCTGTGCACATGGCCTCTCTGCCTCCTGCCCTTCACCTGTCCAAAGGGCACACCGCCACTAGCCTGGGCCTCTCTCACATGGCCGCCCCTGGGCAGACGTTCTGTTCTGTGTTCCACAGCCCTCACTAATGCACCCCTCCATCATACCATTGCCTTTTATCAGAATTCACCTGTTTAGCTGCTTGTGTGTCTTCATCAAGACTCCACAAGAGGACACAGAAGTGTACAAGATCACACTTTATAGACCGCCTTCGATGGAAAATGTTGTCCGCTTGTAGAAACTGCCTTCTGCCACCCCTCCTCCCAGCCAGCCAGCGCTTCCATCTGCAAACCTTAGACAGGGCGTGCCTTCCCCAAGGGGAACGCGCAGTGCAAATATCGCTCCCCAGATTATTCAGTGTTCTCATTTAATTATACAGCTTTAATTTCCCCAGTAGTCTGTAATTTGTATTAATAAGTATATTCTTTAAAATACCATTGCTCTTGGAATAATAAAGGACCAGCAGTTACTCACATGTGAGGTCTTTTTCTAGTGCTTTCAGTGCTGACTTGGTCCTTGATTTGAGGCCAGGAAGGGTCTTGGCTACACTGGTCAGTGAAATGAGTTAAAAAGCATTTTGACTGGTAGGAAGAATGGACTGGAGTTAACAGGGTGCTGTAGTTTCCTCGTGTAAGAAAATGTGCATAGTGTGCCACTGGTACTTAGAAAGTGATAGAGCATTGATAGTCGCAGTTGTTGCTAAAAATCTCCATGATCGTGGTCGTCGTCATCATCATCATCATTTGTGAGGGCGATCCCTAGGAGTACAACTCGGAAGGGTAAAGTTATTTCCAAATGAAAGTTAATCCCAAATTCCATGCACCCCCAAAAATAAATAAATCAAACAAGTAAATAAATCATCTTGCCAAATTATTTGTAAGTTCCTGGCTGCCCATGTTGTGTTAAGTGGTCTGTTTGTGGTTCTGCCTAGCCTATAGAACATCTTGAGACTGTTGTTAATAGAGAAGAGCAGAGAATGTCTCTAGGCAGGGTTCAAACCAGAATGAGGCTGTGCAATGGAAAAAAATTCCCTTCCGTGATGCGTATTTCATACTTACATTGTTTACCACTTTTAAATTTAGACTAGCAGCACATTTCTTATTTGGAGATTTAATCCAAGGACCTTTGAGGCTAGCTTTTATTTTAGGTACTGATTTTAAAAACTCAAAGGGAAGATAACCAGTATAACAATTTTTGCTTATGATGGCATGCTTAACTCTGAATCCTGTTTTTGTAAAGTATCAGTTTCGCTGATTATCCTGTAAGTGTCCCTTAACTTGAGAATTACCTAGAATGGAATATTTGCTTGAGGAAGAATGCTAGTGAATCAGTTGAAAGTCATTTCTCCAAAAAGTGTTTCTTGGCTACCTCTTAAAATGAATTTTGACTTACTAATTTCCTTTGTGTTGTCCTGACTTTGGATATGAGCTTGTCATTTGTGGGGCTTATGACTATTTTTAAATTAACATCAAACATTTTTTTTTCCCAGTTGACCTCATACATCTTAAGGCTGTGCCATGCATCCGAGAGCTGTCCAGAAAAAAAATCTAGCCATGAATGCCTCTCTTTTTCCTATTACATGGCTGATACTTTCCGGACAACCTTCATATATTGTCACATACAATGAAGAAATATTATTTGCATATGTTTAAACAGTAAGATACTATGAAAATATATAAAGCATCTTGGAAAGATGTTTTAAGGCCTAAAAATCAGTGCTTCGAATTATTTTTTTCATGGATTCTGTCTCTACCTTTGCTTTTTCTTTTCTTTCTTTTTTTTTTTTTTTTTTTTTTTTTTTTTTTTTTTTTTTTTTTTTTTTTTTTTTTTTTTTTTTTTTTTTTTTTTTTTTTTTTTTTTTTTTTTTTTTTTTAATTCATTTAGGCAGGAAGTCTAAGCTTTTAACTCATTTGCCGTCTAGACAAATGAAAGCAGCCGGGACTTCTGTGGGTGTCTTGAAATACACAGTTTATTACTCATAGGTTTGTGCTGAAAAGAAGCCTATGGACAGCATGGAAATTAAACAGCCATTATGAGCTTTTTTCCTTTTGTGTATTTATCTCAGTCAATTTTTTGACTCAAGTCTAATATCAGTTTCAAGGTGTATATTTATCTCATGTCCAACATGCTAGTTCTGAAACAAGGTTGGAAGATATGAAGTGATTTTTACAGTGTGCCACTAAAGAGCTGAACATCTAATGAGACTGGATGCCTGGCCTCCGGGATGCTAATTGGAAACAGAGGGCTGAGAATTCATTGCTAAATTTTAATAGTGAAGTCAGTAGTTTTCAGTAGAGCATTTGTGGTAAATATTTAGAAATATTTGCATATCCGGGCTTACTTTTTATAGTGTTGGCAGCTGTGTTTTACTGTAGAGCTTCTAATTCAGTGACATTCCGCAGTGACCAGTCAAATCTGTCCTCAGCATTAGGCCTGGCACAAGGAGCCCTGCCTTTAAGAAAGTTAGGGTCTAGTTGGAGAGAAAAAAGAAGAACTGCACGCCTGAATTTTATACTTACATTTCTGTTTTGAAGATAACTGAGACACTTTTCTGAAGACCATTGAAGGAATGGCATTTTAACCTGTGCCTCATACCCATGGGAAGTCACAGTGAGAAATCATTAACTGTATCCTATTAAAATCCTTAAACAAGAGACCTAAATGAGTCTCATTGATTGAAATACCTCCTCTGTTTCTAATTCTCTGTTTATGCTCGTGCCCTCATGGAGCGCTCTGTGGTGCCCGAATGTGTGCAGGGCTTGGCAGTTCTCTATCAGTGACTGATCTAATACCATCAGCTAATTGTATTGAGAACCATACATAGCTTAGAGTATTTTGAAGTTGATTTGCTTTTCGAAAAGCCACTTATTTAATTAAGCAAGGGAGTAAAATTTTTTAACTTATTTCCAGTTCTTTGGGACAGTAAAACATCCCAGCAGTGACTGGTTTTATTGTTTAATAAGCTAACTTACTAGAGAAATTGAATACCATCAAAATCAAGATGTCTTTTGAGGTAATAAGTTATATACAGGGTGGCCTAAAAGTAGGTATACAGTTGAATCAATGAAATTCATCACCACGGATTATATGGATACACATGCTCATACACACTGGCGCACAAAAGAATAAACTATATACTGTGTACCAACTTATGGGCCACCTGTATATTAACGTAAATATTTTTAAGGAGAGTCATAGACAATATGTGGACAGGAGAGAATGTTTATGCTTATCACATAGCTGTAGGTCTCTAAAACATCTTCCCGTGTTACTTCCCAGGTACGTGGCTCTGTCACTGCCCTCCCCCACTCTGTCCCATCGTAGTGAATCGTGCACATATTTGTGCTGTGTGTTGATTCAGAAGTGTTTCTCTTGTCAGGGTCTGATGGGCTTGTTCGTGCTCCCAGGTGGCATTTCATTCTAAGCACGGTGAAATCTCCTGTACTTGTCACTTGGGTTAGAATGAACATTTTACGTGGCCAGAGGGTGGAGGGATGATAGTTAAAGAGAAAAGTCTTTGCAGGGAACTTTCACTTAAATTTAGTGTTAAAGTAAACCTTTTGGTTAAAGGCACTGATTTTCTAAAAATAAATGAACCGTTGGTAGGAGTTACATACTATTTTTGGTGTGCTGGAATGTATTCAGTATTCTGAGCGATGTCAGACATTGAGAACCCAATGTAATAGAGGAAGATTTTGCCACATCAAATTGTCGCAGCAAAATACTGAATTTACTCCTCAAGAGCCCAGGTAGTCGTTGCCTTACCCATCGTGCCGTCAGTGAAGAGGAAGGATGTGAGGAATGCTGTGGGGCAGGGGACCCCAGCCCCTTCAAAGTGTCCTCCCTGCAATTACCTAGCCTGCCAGCTTTCCAGCAGGATAAATGGACGCACTGTGGCCTGGGTTGGACCGAGACGCACTGAGGCCTCTGTTCTTCACAGCATAGATCTGGTAGTACTTATAAAAGAAGAATGGAGCTGGTGCCCTGCTGGCTGAATGGTCCTCCAGAGGAGTATTAGTTACAGAGCTTCTTTGTTAACTAGGCTGAATGTTTAAACCACTGTTGAACTTCTTTTATTAACATGTTTTAAGATAGCTATACATATGCATGCCCTGAGCATCTGCAGGGCGGGAATATTTCTCTATAATTTACATATAAAAGTTACGTGTGTATAGCAGTAATACGGAAATTATATCTTTTTATTACTCTTCTGTTGCACTGAGGTCTAGTCAGCCCTGAAATTCCGATGACATGTGAACACGAAAAAAGCCACTGTTCTTATATTTTCCTCTTGATAGTTCCTTGATCAGCTTGTTGAAAAACAGAAGTGTTTTCCGTGCCTTTGCAGCCTGAATGAAGCTCTCCTAACACCCATCTGTGTCACTTTTTCAGCCATAACGTGGGATTTTAAAGAAGGACAGGAAAAGGAATTTATAGATCATGTGGAGAATTTTAAAAATTTAGAAGTAGCAGTTTGTTTTTTTATGAAGAAATATTTGCATAAGATTATTTAGCCTCAGTTAATGATATTTTAAAAAATTGAATTTACATTAAGTCTAATGGTTTTATATCTACTTATCAACCACTTTTTTTCCCTCTCTGGCATGCAAAACATACTCCCTCCCAACTGATTTGTGTCTGATTGACCTTTATGATTGGTGATACACAGTCATCACACTTCAAGGAGTGCATCTCCACATGGCTGTGGCTGTGTTCTAGTAAAATGCTATGAGCTCCGAAATTTAAATTTTCAGACATTTTTTATATATCACAAAATATTACTCTTGTTTTTTTTCTTTTTTTTTTTTTTTTTTTTTTTGAGTCATTTAAAAATGTTTGGCTTGTGGGTGGAGCAGAAACAGGTAGGGTACAATTTTAGCCCGCAGGCACAGCTGGCAGTGCCCTGCTTTAAAGAGCCATGCAGCTGTGTCCCTTTGCACTTTATTAATTGGTTACATCTGGTTAGGAAGGGCATGCCTTGGGGCAGGTACTTCAGGAGTTACCCAGGACCCCCACCACTCTTTTACACCCCACACCCACCCCAGCTCCGAGGCTGGGCGTGCATGGTGAGAGCCAGCATTGAGCCTCAGTTGTGTGCCTGTGTACACATCTGTTAGCTTAATTTTGTTTCGAGGAACTCGGGTAATTAATTGCCTTGATTGCTGAAGCGTGAATACTTTTGCATTGTGTGTAGCGTGTTACTTGCTTAATAACCTTCCTCAGTTGTCTACCTGGCTTCATAAATATGCTCAGTTTGAAAGTCTGAATCTAGCTAGTCATCAAGTTCAATGTCGTGTTTTACCAGCTGAACATGCGCCGCATCGTGCATACCATGTGTCCTGCGTAGAAATGTTCGTGTGTCTTTTCCTCTGAGTTCTGAAGGTATGATTCAGTTTGCCCCCATTTTATTTTGGAGATTGAATGATAACTCTCTCTAGGGTGATATTTTCAGTCTGCCTTTACTGCTGAGTTTGTTAAAGGTTACTCTCTATTTTACTTAGAAACATGTTATTCTTCTTAGTGCAAGAAATTTTTGTTTTTCTAAAACAACTTTTTGTGAAATTTTCATCAGCTCTCCAGAATGCATTTTTTAATCACTGCCAATTTTCATGTTAAAAAAGAGAAGTTCATTATAAAACAGATGATTGATAGATAAACTTTCCAGGAGACTAGGATCTTTAATCCTGAGCTTGCTAGGTGACGTTCTGGAGTACCCCATGACCAGCCCTGCTTTCCCTGGCCCCTTTTGTGCTTCCTGGTCTGGATTCATTCTTCAGATCCTAAGCACCTTCCTCCACTGGTTTGCATAGCCCTAGTTTTACAAGTTGCAGTAGTAAGCAGTGACATAAAATTAAACGCTACTAAGATGGAGTAAGCCGAGGCTGTCGGTTGGGATGGAAGATGCTTTGTAGCGGTGGTGTTTCTGATTCCGTCCCGCAGTATTTAATCCTAGATTATCAAGACAAACCTCTTTTGTGCCGTAACGCAGCCTTCAGGACTTGCTGCGGGCGGCTCTCGGCTGCCGGGGGCATCGCCGCAGCAGGCCTGCGCCGACCCGCTGGTGGCTCGGTGCGGGCCCCAGCTCCACCACACCGAGGGAGACCAGAGCACGTCCCTGTCCTCCTCTTGTTCTGATGCGCGTGTGCCAGACGGTTTTCTCCTGTCTCTTCTCATCCTCCCTTCATCATCTTGAGCAGATGTGATCTGTCCTCAGTCATGTAACCTTCAACAGTAACTTGGACTCTCCGAGCTTCAGTTTCGGCACCTGTCTAATGGGAGTTTCAATAATTGCCTTAGAGGGTGATATGATCAAATTAGGTGGCATTAAAAATTGTTTAGCTTAAAATTGCTACAAAAGTCAGGTATAACATTAGGATTCATTTCTACCAACATAACTCCAAAGGGATTTATTTTCACAGTATCGTATAAAAGTACACATACCAGTATTTTGTTATTGTAGCACTTTTGCAAATGCTTAAAATGTAAGAATGCTTAAAATGTTAGAATTTTTCACCACAAGGTTTGGTTAAAATTTTGACTGCTGTTACATTAGAATATTCTAGTTTGAAATTCAAATAGTCCTCCAATGTTGACTTCTGAATAAAGGGGTCCAAAGCCTGTATTTTTCATTTAAGGAAGTGATCACGTAAGAATCAGGCAGTCCTGTCTTATGTCACTTAGCATGATATTCCCAAGCACAGAAAAAGTCAGGAACCATATGGGACATAAAATAGAAAGCAACGAGTAAACAAACAAGACAAACAAAGAAAGACTAGCAGACACAGACAGCAGTATGGTGGTTGCCAAAGGAGAGGGGGTGGGGGAGGTAGAAGAAAGGGTCAGATCTACGGTGGGGGAAGGAGAGTTGACTCTGGCTGGTGAACACACAGTGCAGCACACAGATAACATTACAGATTGTACCCTGGAGACCTATATAATCTTACTAACCAGTGTAACCCTAATAAATTTAATAAAACTTATAAAAATAAGAACATTCGTTCATTCAGGTGGGTAGGCACCACCTGCACTGCTGTTGCATGTGGCTCTGTGAATGCTGTGTTGGACTAGGGGAGGTCGCTTAAACAAAACTGGGATGGTTTCATCGAGGACAACTTTACTCTCTTTTCAGGAATTGGATCTTAGGGCTTCAAGTTATGAGAGACCTGATTTAAGTTTTCTAATAGCAGGTGGTCATGCTCTGAATTTTGGGTGTTATCCAGAGAAACTCCATTGCCGAAGGGGGTGTTGTTATGCCTTTCATGTAGTCTTTTGATCGGGTTACTCTGTAAATACATGGTGTATTTCTTCTTTCTCAGGACCTGTCCGGCTCCATCGATGACCTCCCCACGGGAACGGAAGCAACTTTGAGCTCAGCAGTCAGTGCGTCCGGGTCCACGAGCAGCCAAGGGGATCAGAGCAACCCAGCTCAGTCACCTTTCTCCCCACACGCGTCCCCCCACCTCTCCAGCATCCCCGGGGGCCCATCGCCTTCTCCTGTCGGCTCTCCGGTAGGAAGCAACCAGTCACGATCTGGCCCAATTTCTCCTGCAAGTATTCCAGGTACTCACCTTCTTAACATTTACACTTTTCCTCCGTAGGAAAGACAGAGCTGGTGTCCATCAATAGCAGCAGCCATTCCATTACTTTTTTTTTTATTATTTAAAAATTCAGTGATGGAACCGTGTCCAAGGAGCAAACTTTGTGAATTAACACCAAAGCATAGGCGAGTCCCAACTCCTAAAGATATTCAACTAATGAATATAAACACCCTGTTCATGAAGTCACCAGTCACTCTGATAGCTGCACATTTACCTTAACTTATGCCAGCAGATGATCTTCCCTTTTCCCTTAGCATATGTTTGGTAATGGTTCTGTTACACGAGCTCTCCGTTCCGTGCCACTAAGGTGCGATCGTAGACTAGTATTGCCCTTAGTTTTTGTGGCTCTATTTAATTTATACCATGGTAGTTATTTTTTGAAGTATTTTTAGTATTTATACTTATCATGGTCTGAATTTTCCCGCTTACATTCAAGGCCTTGTTGCTGACACAAGCATTACCTTCTAACCTGGACGTAAGAAATTCATGTTCCAGTTCATTCTTGCGTTCAGCGGCTGCAGCAGTCGTACTACCTCTGCGCCTTCTGCTGCTTTTAGGGTGTACTTGGTATTTTTGTTTTTACTTGTCAGCTGTCTCATCCTCATCCATCTTTCTTAGATTGAACATCATCCACTCAGATCCACCAAGCAACTAGCTTTTCTTTATTAGAAAACTAGATGCAGTTGTTTTGCCGTGTAAATTTTGCTAATGTGATACAGGTGGCTTCCAGAAAGTACTTTTCACTAACCTGTCAGAATTGATACTGAATTGCTGATTAATTTTCTGATAGTTTATTCTGTTGTCTTAAAAAAGCAGGGATGGTTGGATGGTAGTTTTATCCCTTTTTACCATTTTACAACTTTTACATTTTTAAAAATTTTTATCATGGGATGTTTCATACATATCAGCATGTAACATGCTGATGGTGAAAGAGAACTAATGATGACTACCCATGAGTCCGCCATCCAGTTTAAGAACTGAAGTGCTGTCAGTGGCGTTTCATCGACCTGTGTGCATGCAGAAATCTTCAGCCCTGCACTTCTCCTTGGCCTCAGATATTCCCCTAATATTGTTGTAATCGTTCTTGGGGGGGGGGGGCATTTAAAGAATTTTATTATGTTCATTCATAGAATCCATATTGTCAGTTTTATTTAGTTTTGAGCTTTATAGAAATGTAGCATGTTCAAAGTGACTGTGTAATTTATCATCCAACCTGAGACACGTGAGCATGTAAGGGTTGCTGTTAATAATTACAATAGGACAATAGGCATAAACCAGGAGGATTCTGGGCAAATCAGGAAGTGTGGTCACCCCAGTCATAATGTATTGGTCTTCTAACAGTTGCTTTTCTGGGCAAAATGATGTTTCTAAGATTCATCTGTGTTTGGGATATAGCTGTAATTTTAATGCATTTTGATTAAGGTTTTTTTTTTTTTGTTTGGTTTTGGTTTTGGCTTACAAACAACGGAAATTTATTCCTCGCAGTTTTAGAGGCTGTGCACAATCAAAGCACCAGCACATTCAGGGCCTGGTGAGAGCCCACTTCCTGGTTCATAGATGGCCTTCTTGCTGTGTCCTCACATGGCGGAAGGGACAAGAACTTTCCCTGGAGTCTCTTTATAAGGGCAGTAATCCCATTCGTCAGGGCTCTGTCCTCATGACCTAACTAACCACCCTGCAATGGCCTTACCTCCAAATATTAGGCATTTAGTAATGAAGTCATCTTGATGTTAATGTTCTTTCAAAAATATTTATCTTTCTAGTAATTGTAATAAAAACTGGATTTACCTGCTTTTAACATTTTTAAAGCTAGGACTACTCTGTATTTCGGAATTCCCTGGGCAGTTTTTGCTACTGAGGCATCACCTACCTAAATGTTGAAAAGTCATATGTAAAATACTGTATTTGTGAAAGAATGACTCACTCCTTTCTGAATTGGATCAAAAGCCCTTTTCTTAATAACCTAAATTGAAAACTTCTCTGAGGCATAAAAATATTGTCATTTTTTCATTTAAAATCTCTGTCAGGGGTAGTTCACAATCTGATGATTTGCATACATGTGTTTATCGTTCCTGATAGAGATTTTGAAACATTTATTTCACTGCTTGGATTTTGATATTGGACTCATAACCCAACAAAAGAGCTCACTTGGGACACATGTTGTCACATCATAGAGGGGAGGCAGGCAGCTCAGCAGAAGGAGTAGGTCTCCTAGCCCGGTGTTAGTTGTGTTTTGTGCAGGTAAAGGTTGTCAGTGGACTGCACCCCCCACCCCCCACGCCCTGTTAGTATGTCACTGGTGAAGCCTGTCCCATTGCAGTGACTAGGGAGGGCCCCAATATGACTTCTCTCTGCTAGCTTCTTAGGGACATGAATTTTTAATAGAAAGCATTCTGGAAATGCTGTTTAAAGCATATAGTGTGTCTTTTAAACTTGTGTCAGAAATGCTAACTGCCCAGGGCCTCCATTTTCGTTTCACCCTTCCAAGTCACTCCTCGGCACCCACGTCTACATGGTGCTTGATGAAGCTATTCAGTGAAATTTAGTGCAGGGAAGAAATTACCCAGCGGACATGCACAGTTTTTAGAGGCATACTTTCAAGTAAGTTAGTAACTGCCTTTGTGAAGTGTAAAGTGATATAGTAATAAAATTATGTAAAACGGCAAGTAGAATATTTCTTAATGTTACTCTGAGAGGAATAACCCCTTAGAAAACGTGATAAGCAGTTAGGACGTTGGTTCACCTTTCTCCCACATGGAATTACAAAGGGCCTTCGAACTGTATGGACTTGTTAGATCATCGAGTCTCACCCCCTCGTATCATAGCCACTTACTAGCTGTGTAGCCTTGGACAAGCCTCTAACGATAATAACCGCATCTCGTGGTGTGACTGTGAGGCCTACATACGTGAGTACACATAAAGCAGGCACGTGTGCTAAGCCTTCAGCGCATGTTAACTATTGTGATTGAAGTTCCTGTTGTTATTCAGACCGGACCTAGAGACTTGTCTATGACAATTGCTATCCAGAACAGCAGAGATTTCTGATTCTTAACCCAGTGGTGTTCTTGTACATTCGGAAGGTATGTGCAGTAATCCCCCCGTGTCCATCAGGAACCTGTACCGAGACCCCCAGTGGATCCCTGAAACTGCGGCCGATACCAAACCCTGTATACACGGTGTTCTTTTCCTGTGCATCCACGTCTTTTCCCTTAAATGAAGCACTTTGCAGCTTCTCTTTGGCGTGAATGAAGTGCTGCTAAGTGACTAACAGGTGGGGAGTGTCTTCAGCCTGGAGACAAGGCACGAAGGGAGGAGGCGCTTCCCAAGTGGGCAGAACAGGGCAGCGCGAGATGTAAGAACGCTGCTCAGGACGGCGCGCAATTCAAAACTTACGAGCTGTTTACTCGCGGAGTTCTCCATTTAGTATTTTTAAACCACGGCTGATCACAGACAACTGAAACCATGGAAAGTGAAACCACATGTAAGGGAAGATCTGGGAAAAACCCAGCCGTAAATGCCTGTTTTTCATATTACATGGCTGGATACTTTCCGGACAGCCCTCGTGTAAAGTTTACAGTGATGATTCACTGAGGTTACTCAGCAGGACTACTAGAGAGAGCCATTAAAACATCACCTGTTTTCACTAAGTCGAATCCATTTTTCTTCAACTTGGAAAATAGGACAGGTCAGCGGTTGCTCTTCATGGGTTGAGTTCTGAGGTTAAGAGGAGACCAGAAGTCAAGGGGAAGACGAGAACCTCGATCTTTGCTTCACTCAAGTGGTGGGCAAATCGAGTCCTGTGTGATGTGACAGTCAGGCAGTCTAGCATAAAATTTAATAGAAGATGCAGTTCAGCATCCTGGGGTTTTTCTCACACTTTTTGCACGTACTGAGGCACCGTCAACCAAGGTCAGCACCTGCTTCTCTGTGGCCACAGCCAGGGCTGCCACGCAGTGTTGAGCAGGTTGCTCACTCTGCAGGTACCTGGGCCTGAGGGGTGACTGGGAGTGAAATTCAGGCTGCTCTCCAGCGGGAGGGGGCACCTTTAGGGGAAAAAAAAAACGCAGGAAGGAACTACAGAGTCATCAGCACCCTTGTCCTGACCTCTCAGTACCCATCACCCATACTCCCTTCTTCTCTGCTCCGTCCCCACAGCTAAGTCAGAGACATTCAGACGTGCTCTTGATAGTGCTCCTCAAAATACTCATTTAGTGTTACTTTAAGGGGATTTGTTTAAAATCATGCCGTTTTGGTGAAAAAAATTTTGGTCTTCTATTTCCCTCCACCTGGTCTATATGCCCTTCTTGTTTTGATGTTTTAAAAAAAATAATTTGAATGAACTTGGTCAGAGGTAATAAAACCACGAAAGAGATGATCATTAAGTAGTAGTTGTTTGGCTTTTTATTTAACTAAATGCAGAGACACCTTCCCTTAGAGAATAATTAGGCCCAGTTAGTATTCTCACCTCCTCCTTTTTTCATCTCTAGTCCTGTTGTTTACATTTTGTTAATCTGTGCATTAGACCCTGAGATAATTTACAGTTTACCTTCATTTGCTTCTGAGTCTGTACCAGTGACATGAAAATGTCAGGGAGAGATTGCATGGTTTCCCACCCACAGCAAGATACTCCAACTGCTGTCGGGGAGTGTGTGCTTGGAATTTCCCATTCTTTTCCTGTATGTAGCCTTTTGCTTTCTTCTCTCCCCCTTCCTTCCTCTCATTCCCAGCACTAACTGGTTTTTTCTGACCTCACTTCTCTCTCATTACCTCCCACGATATCGAGCTATTGCCTCTCCCTGTGTCACAGATTGGCTCTTTCAATCATTGCCTCTCCAGCAAGTCATTGTTAAATGCGCAGCTGTTGTGTAGCTGATAGCCCGGATGAGGTAAAGCCAGAATGTTGTGGGGCTTCTTCCCAGTGTTGCCTTCCCAGGGTTTGCTGAAAGAGAGCAATCATTTTTCTCCATCTCTGCCCTGGTAAATGAAATTGGCAGCTAATGAGCAGCATCGCAGAGCTAGATAAACAAAGCCCAGTAAAGCATCCCGAACGGCTGGATCTGAGAGACCATCTCTCCACCCACTGCACATTTGCCCTCCTCTCCTGCTGCCTCACAAGCATTGTGAGTGCCATGGGAACAACTACTGTGATACACTGGCACAGCCTCAGCCCTGGCACATCCCCTAACTCAGTGGGGCTTTTCCTTCCTGCGTTCTCTGCAAAGCAGGATGGAGGTTTGCTGTGGTGAGTCGCCACATGGATTCTCTCCTTTTGTTTGCACATTACTCAGTTCCAGCGTTGCAGCTTTCCATAGTTCGAGAAGGTAGAGAACTCAGCCCTGGTTGTTTACTCTAAACAAGCATTTGAGAGCAGGAATGTCTACATTACACATGCCCCCGGTGCCATTATGAATTTTCTTGTTTTCACCTACTGTTTTCATTTCCCTCCTTGATATTGATGTAGTTCTATTTCGAGAAAAATGAAATACCTCCACCTTTTTAATTGGTAATGTGCATGTATATACATACACCTTTAAATCAAGCAAATCTAAATGGCGGGTGCAGTTGACTGTGAAATGTATGATAGTAACATTTTGTTTCCCTTCTAATAAATTATCCCATCACATTGTACTTGTGCTGCTTCTGGAGTTGCATCCCAGAGCGATTTACCTTGGGTCGGGAGAGCGGACTGCGGGGTCTCGCCTGCGTGGCGTGCGTCTCACCCTGGGCCCGTCCGTCCTCACGCAGAGGGCGCTGACGCAGCACAACCAGGACGCATTCCTGTTGCCAGAAGATTGAGTGGATGGTAATTTCCCTTGTCTTGCCTCCAGAGCCAACCATTCCAGTTTACTAACAAAGCAAAAATGTAAATAAGCCAAGTTTTTTTTTTTTATTGGCCCAAGGCTTTTGTCAGCTTTTCCTCCATGTGCTGTAAGCAGCCACAGCCTTTAAATATTAAGAAGGGAGACCATACGGTGGGGGGTGGGGACACGGTCACTGTCACAGCCTGATAAACGTGTTGGTTTATAAAAACTCTAAATGTTCGGACTGCTGAGGATAGTTCCCAAAGATCTAGGGATAGTAACTGTGAGTTCCTGAATAAATTTTTGTTCTCCCAGTCTTTTTTTTTTTTTTTTTTTTAGCATCTGGCATTTGTACTGAGTCCAGTTTTAGGTACTGGCAAGTCACTTCGGTTTGACAGCAGGGGGGCTATTGTTTATAGCAGATTAGGACACACATTAGGGGTTCACATTCGTGTCACGACGAAGGGATCTGTTTCGTGGCCATACTTTTTCTTGCACAGTACTGGGTGTTTATTATGAAAAGACTCATTGGTGACATTTGTCTCGCCATCATAGACAAAAATAAAGTTTCGTCAAATGCAAAAGTAAGTTTTATGTGCTTTGCTGTTTGAGGTGACTCCCCTCCCCAGACTGAGTGCCGGCCGGAGGAGAAGGCCAAGGTCCAGGCAGTTCAGGAGAGGGAGCAGGGCGAGTGGGGAGAGATCTTCCAGTGATCCTTCAGGAGCGGGTCATGCCTCCTCCTCCAGAAGTCCTCCTTCCCTTCCTGCCCCAGCCAGCTGGAGCATTGTCCCCCTGCGCACGTCCCCCCCAGACAGAGACGCTTCCTGGAGGCCCTCACAGTCCATAGCGGCCGACCCCCGGGCCCCTCACTTACGCACTCCCCTGGCAGATATCTGATGTTGCTGTTCCCCGAAAAGGATCACAGGTTTGCAGAGCCCAGGGCACAGCTTCGCCAGAATGAGCCCTTCCCCGCTCAGGCACCACGAGTTCCCTGCGGTCAAGCCCGACTCTCGGAAGCTCTGTCACGTCAGTCCCAGGATGGTGACCGATGCAGCCAGCATGCGGACCGGCCATAATGGATTTGTTACCCCTCAGGAGAATCTGAGACACTAAAAGAAGAATCCCAAAACGCGTGCCACATATTAGATTAAATACAGGAAATAACCCTTTGGGCAGCACTGCGGTATATGCAGAGCTGTTCGTTGTAGGTACTCACCCAGCTCTACCCTCTCTCCTTAACAAGTGAGAGCTAGGTAGGTTTCTGTAGGAGCTGGTATCGCTGCAGCTACAAACAAGAAGCTACTCTTGTGAAGAAACTACTTTTCTTGCTTAATTTGACATTTCAGACAAGCCGAGTCTGGAAGGATGCTATAATGGGAAAGAGAAAAATGAATTGCATTTCGGAGTTAGTCATAGGTTGGAGTGAACAGGAAGGTTTTAGTGAGAGGAAATGATAGTTCCTGGTCTAATTTGTCAAGATTAGTGCCTGTAAAATGAACAGAGGGGTGGCAAACCGGTGTTTCTCTCTCTTTTTACTCCATCTCCCTTGGAGTTTTAGAACTCCGAGGGGTCTAGCCTAACTCATCCTAAATAAGTCAGTTTCCCACTTTTTAATTTATCCCTGGTTAATAAAAGGGTGAAATTTTGAGTTTACTTCTGTACGTAGGTGGTGCTAAAGCAGTTTCCTGCCATAATAACATTAGTAGCCTCCCTAAAATGACTTTGCATGGGGTGACAAAAATTTTTTTGAAAGTCTGCGCCGTTGCCCAGGCTGATAATCTCATTTTAAACGCCCATCAAGTGTTGCTTTTTGGCTCCTCACAAAGTAGAAATCCTGCAACATCTTGTTGCAAGAAAGATGCATGCCGCTTATTGGCTGCTGAGCAGGAAAAGAAATTCTTAAGCACAAGATGCCATTGATACATCCGTGTTTTTAAGCCATGGCAACCCAGAAAACATCGATTCGGCAGTTCTGCAAACCAAAGAGAACCAGTATCTTTATCCCTTACAAAGTAAAATATTTGTATGTTATACAAAACAGTAATTGCAGATCCTTTCCAAATGATGCTCAGCAGCACTCAAGAGAGCAACAATGTATTTATTAGCCTTTCAGCAAGGTGCGATTGCAGCTCTGTCTGGTTTAGTTATTAGTTATTAGCGCCTCGCCTTTTAAGATCCTGGTGTAGAATTGAGACCAGGATCCTGCTTGTGGAAACTCAGTACTTGGGTCACAAACCTCCTCCTGCTGTTGCTAGCGGGCAGCTTCCCCACTGCTGACCTGCGGCCAGATCATTGCGTTGGAAGCAAGCCCGTCCTCGCCCAGCTCAGGTCGTCTGGTCACTGGGGGACGAGTATTTCCTCTGGTTTTCAGAGGCTGGAGTCTTTTCAGTTCTTCTATTCCAGCAGATAGCAAATGATTATTCCTGTGGTGCATCTCCTCCCCCCACATTCAGAAATTACAGAACATTAGGATTTTCTCAAAATACACACCCCCAGTGGGTTTTGCTCCCCCTTAGTTAAAACTAAGTGACGCCGCCGCTCACACTCCCCTCTCGTTGCCCTTTTCGTCCTGCGCGTGTAAAAACAGCAAAGGCTGCATCGCCGGGGCCCAGCTCTGTGCCTTGTTCTCGCTCCGTGGGGTTCGCAGTGACCATGGTGTTCCCACGGCCGACCCAGCCGTCCACGCCTCATGGAAGGAGCCCTGTTTACTGTTGGTTCTCACTGCTGAGCTGAGGGGCCTGTTGCTCCTGCGAGAGCTCGCTGGACACTGTTGCTTCTTGACGCAGCACCGCGCGGCCGGGCCACTGTTGAAATGCCTTTCGCGCTGACCTGCCGTGTTTTGTCTTCATTTTGGAGGAGGAATCCAAAGGCTTTTATGAACACACTTCAGCGCAGGCGTGAAAATTTGGAAAGTCCTTTGGAAAATGGTAATAAACAGTACTTACAGTCAAGATGTTCTGAAAGTTGATTTCGCAGACGTCTGATCTGTGTTGCTGTGTTTTCTGAAGGGAGCGAGTACAATTGCGAAGGAAACAGAACGACTTTACCCCGAGGGGTCCCCTATCTGCTGGTAACCCCGGAGCTAGGATTATGATGATGTGTTGATTGATTATAGCCGTTAAGTCTCTTACTAATCAGTTCCATCACTTACTCTCAATCCACACACTTGCACCTTTGATTTCTCCTCCAGGACTGGGCGATGTGGGTTGTCAGTGACTAATGAAGAACAGAATTGGTTTCGGCACGAGACAAACGGAATGCCGACACCAATCCTAAAATGCATTAATCTTTAATAATCCACATATGCATGTTTATAAATGATAAAACTGAGGGTTGTTAATGTTGATATTCTTTCTTCCAAACAGAAAGTGACATAGGAGTTGGTACTCGCAAACTGTGTTAAATGCATATCGCTGAGTGCCAAGAGCGTGACCTCGCTGCGCATGCCCGGCGCGTCACTGCCCCGAATGGTGTTTGAAGTAGCATGTTGCACTTGTGCTGTGGGATAAATCCGGTGTTTTCCCTTGGGGGCACACTAGCCTTACTGCTCATTTTTGTTCCTTTCTTAACTTATTGTTCTTTTATTCATTAACTCAGCAAAGTACTTAACACATATCATGCTGCATTCGTGCTCCTGGCAGGTGGTAAAATACACTGCACGTCACTGGGAAAGGGCCCCGTCCACGTGAAACTTAAGTTCTAGTGCGAAAAACAGGAAATAAGCAAATGTGTGTATTATTGTCCGGTATTGTTAGGGGGAGAAAACCAGGTTGCTCCTGTAGACAGCAGTGATTAGGGAAGGCGTGTGTCCTTAGAAATTATGCTCACCGTGTGTAGACTCGGTGAAGGACGGGCAGAAGCGCCGTGCGAACGTCTGGGGCGGCATCCGGGCCGAGCAACGGGAAGCACTCGGGCCCCGCCTCGGCAGCGTGCTCGGTGTGCGGGGGCCGGAGTGTAGCGGGGAGGGCAGATGGGGACAGATGGGGTACGCAGTTAGATTAGAGGGTCTCCAAGGGCCAGCTCGTATAGTGCTGTGCAGGTTATGCTTAGGATTTAGTGCTGTAAGTGGGATGGCGAGCCCTGGAAGGCAGAGGACGCAGGGCATGGGGTCCGGCTGAGGCTCTAAAAGGCCATTCCGGCTGCTGCGTGGAGACTGTGCTGTGGGGGCCAGGGAGGAAGCAGGGGGGCTGTTGGAGGCCCCTGTGCTAGCCATGGGGGGGGACGGGATTGGATGTGTTGGTAGCAGGGGAGGCAGAAGGTTTTTGGTCCAAGAAATGGGCAAATGGCTCTGCACGGTGGAAGCTGAAGGAAGGAGCACGTTTTCGAAGGGGACCAGCAGTTCGGGTTGCACATGTTACACTCGAGGTGCCTCTGCGGCGTCCGAAGGGGGATATTGAGTCGGTAGCTGGTTGTAAGAAGAATCCGGATTCAGAGTCAAGATCTGGGGTAGAGAAACAAGTGTGTGAGGCATTAAGGTTCTCCATGAGGTCACCTGGGGCCCCTGGCCTGCACCCCCGCCCCCAGAGGGCCGGGCCGCACACCCGTTCTGATTCAGTACCTTTGGAGTGGAGCCGGACAGGTGACGTTTCCAGCAGCTCCGCGTTGATACCGAAGCTCCCAGACTGGGAATTCTGACCCAGGGCATGAGTGAAGGTCAGTTCTCAACACTGGCCGTACAAAGCGTCCCGGGAGGGGGCTGGTGCCGGGCCACCCCCAGGCACCGTCAGGATGTCTTCAAAACTCTTCCGGTGGTGATTGTGAGTGGCCACAGTCGGGAATACTGAGAGGAGGAGTCTGAGGGCTCAGCCCTCCCTCGGGCACTCAGAGGTGTGGACACCAGAGCAGGAGAAGGAACCGGTGGCGTCAGTGGGACACCAGGCAGAGTGTGGTGTCCTGCGAAGCCACACGGAGTGTTTCTAGATGCTGAAGAGACCAGCTGTGTCCATCCCAGGTTACTGCTCCTCCGCAGAGTCCCAACGCCGAGTTCTAAGGGAATCCCGTAGTCCCGGTCGTGACCGTGTACGCATAGGTCCTAGGAAGGTTTAGGGCTGAACAGCTCATTTGTATGTTTGTTTGTTTATTTTAGGGTAGCATTACTGCCATTTTTTTCCTTAGCTTTCTATAAATAGGTCGTAGTTCAATTGAAATTGTAATGTCACAGGAAAAAAATTCCTGTGATAAAATAACTGTTATATTCTCAGACCTGATCAGTTAGTAGTAGAACCCCCTAGTTCCACAAATGTTCTTTTAAGTTTATTCCACATGAAATCTAAGAATCATTTAAATTCTATTTTAAAAAGGTGAAGATAGTTTTAGAGAGCTGAACCTCGGGGTATAGTCTCTTTTTTTATATTGACACTGCTTTCTATCAGAAGTGAACGAAGGCAGCTATGCACAGTTCACTGCTCCGTTTTCAGCATTACTAATCATCACTTTGCATCGGATCTTTGCTCCTAGAGCTGACTTCCTTCTGCCTGGAATACCCATTCCACCCCCTGCCAGCCTGGCAAACTCCTGTTTATTTTTCAGGACCTCACTCCAGTGCCTTTCCCTTTGCAAAGCATGCTGGTCACTCCGTACCAAAGAGCCCGGCTGGCCCTCTCCGGTCCCCCACCTAGCCCAGGAGCCTCCTCAAAACAGTGAGCATTGCTTCTTGGGTATTCCCGGTGCCAAGAACAAAGCCTGGCCAGTAAGAGGCACTCAGGAAGTGTTGGCCAAATTAAAGAGCTCCCAGTTCTCTGGGAAGAAACAAGAGAAAGGAAAGTTCTAAAAGTGATTATTTATATAACCTTTCCTTCTGCAGGCTGGGAGCCATCTTTCCGCCATTTGGTTTCACAATTTATGGGATCAATCTATTTCCCTTCCTCTTGAAGGAGATTCTCCTATGACAGATTATTTTACTTCCTTTCCCCTTAAAAACAGAACCTGAGATAATAGTCCTAGAATTTGTCAGTCTAAACCAGACTTTTTCACGTGTAGCCCCTGCCTGATGTAATCCATCACCCACAGAACTTGTGTCACATAAATATTGTAGCAAAATTCTGAAATTGTCTGATAGCCAATATTTTCATTATCTCATTATTTTTAATAAATATCTTACTAATAAGTAATCCTGTCTTCAAAGAAAATGGTGAATTAAGAACAGATTGGCTATGGATGGAGTTTGCTCATTACTCAGATAACGTTCCCATCTTCCAAGTCGCCAGTGTTGGCACTGGCCAGATAATAACATGGCCTCGTGAAATATTAGCTAGTGACTGGAATTGGGCTTCAGAAACATGAATAATACACTCCAGCTATTTGAAAGTGACCAGGAGGAGAAGATAAAAACTGTACTCATGAAAAAAAAATGCATTTCAAAAGAATGCTTGCTGAACATTTACTTAAAACCCCAAATAAAGGAGTCGACAGGCTGTGGCCCAGACGCCTGCCTTCCTCTCGTGTTGCGTGCTCTGTGTCCCCACACACCCAGACACCTGTGCCCCAGGCGCCTGCAGCCCTACCCCTGGACGAGCTGTGCTGCTGCCTGTCCCTTTAAATAAGAATAACAAAGTCGTGTGAAGTGCTGGCTGTACCTCTTAGAGCACAGCCTTTCCGGTAGAACCCTTGGATTTCCACTTTAAGTTTTTCCACATAATAGTAATCAGTGCTTTAGCTTTCTTTCTCTTGACTTTTTCCCCCTTTTTGTTGGTTTGTTTTCCTGTTTCTTTACCTTGAAAAGTCGTTTTAGACCAGGGATTTAGAAGTCTAAAGTTTAATCGCAAAAATAAACTCTCAATTTTTGGCATAATTAGCAATGAGTGACTTTTTTAAAGCCTTTAAAAAATAGTATATTCATGAATAAATTGACAATTTTGTATCTAAAAATATATAGAGAGAGAGAAACCATGTTGCCTATAGTGCCAGTATTTTATCTGTTGGTCCCACATTTATATGTACTGTGTTATTTTCCCCAAATTCCAATATTTAATTCCCCCACCGTGTGTCTCTTCCTACTTTATCTCGTGTCCAGAAGCAGCACAGCAATGCCCACGGACTGACCATGGTACCACCCTCTGGGCTGGAGCATGTGCCCTGGGCCCTGCAGGGCATCCAACCCCGTCTCTGTGCGTTCTGCTGTAGGTGCAACATGACCCCAAGCACGCGCTGCTTCCCGTAGCGGGCCATGTTTACAGTCCAGAGTTGTCAGGACATGGGGGGACCCAGACGGAGGAATCTGTGACGAGAGGGTGGAGGCAAGTGAAACTTTCATTAAAGGAAAGCCAGTGCCTTGGCCTTCAAACAGCCTCTCTCCGTCAGGCCGAGCGGGGCGGCCGTGGAGGAGAAAAGGGAGCAGGCAGGCGCCTCATCTAAGCTTTCTCCTGGGGACCCAGGTGGACAAATTGGCAACCCTGTTCACAGCTTTTTTCCCTTTCCCCTTTGTACTGGAAGAACTGCTAATCGGATCCATGCTGCTGCAACCGTGGTTAGTTATTAACAGAATAAAAGCAGATTTCTTCAAAAGAACAGGCTGGGGAAACGACTATACGAAATTGCAAGGTTGTTAGAATCTTAAATGCACAGCAGTCGGTTCTCTCCCTTATTCTGAATTATCCGACGAATACAAGTCTTTCATCTGTCACTATACCCATTTCTTCAGAAGGCAGCCAAATATTAAGCTTCTCAAACAAAAAACGAATCTTAAAAGAGGAAAAATATTGAGGGAGGAATAAGAATAGGTTAGAGTCGGGGGAAATTAGGTTTTGTTTTTATTAATTTGCCCTCTGAGAGCAGTACCGAGAGTCTGCTCCACTTGGCGCCCCCTCCCCGCCTCCCACGCCCATCAGAGGGAGGACCCGGCGGCCCGGGGCTGGTCCTGCGCTTGGTGCCTGGTGTTCTGCACCGGCCGCTCCTGTGGAGGGTCTAGACTGCCCGTGGAGGAGGACGGCGAGCCACGTGACGCCCCCACCCCACGGCGATGGAGAGCCCTGTACCCCGAAGACCTCAGCTTTACAGCTGTTGAAATGATGTGTGTTTAGGAGATATGCTGAATGTAGACAGCAGATTGTCAGTGTGGTAGCTTATGTACTTCAGGGCGTCTGCAGCGAGAATGAGGGAGACCTCCTGAGACCCGGTCCCAGATGTGAAAGTGCCTCCTGCTTTCACCCCAGCCCGGTTGGGCATCCTGTTACCTAGTCATGTCTTCACACTGAAAGTTAACTGAAGTTAATAAACTCCCCTAAAGTTTTGTCTTTACTTAGTGGCCCCTTTGTCTTTTAACAAGGAAGATGTTTTTATTCGCTTCACCAGAGTTACTGGGGGAGTAAAGGACATCTAAAGTGAACGGAGCTGGGAGGAGAGTGGTTACCCAGGCTCAGCTGTGTTGCCCTGAGCCCACCACCAGCTGTGGGTGGGATGCACAATCACGCCTCGGTGACATCGGAGACCCCCCTGCCCCACCTTTCCAGGTGACCAGGTCACTTGGGAATGGTCTACAGCATCAGTTCCCAGGTGGAGCTACGCATACCCCCAGAGGTACATGCTGGGCTGTTCAGGGGTACATAAAAAATAATCAGAAATGGCCAAAAAAAAAAAAAAAAGTGAAAGAATGCAAAACGTGAGTTCTGGAACAATAAATGTTAAGTTTGAATCACTGTTAATGGAGAGACTTCAAAATTAGACCACAGTAGAGAACGATGATGGGTGAGGGCGTGACTTTGGACCCCTCCCCCAAACCACTCTTCTACCAGTCATTATGCAGTTTCAGAACAATTCATTTGGGACATTTCTAAAACTTCCTCAAACATATATACATCTGTAGCCAGACTGTTTGATCAGTTTAGTTACTGACTGAGTAAAAGTTTATTGTCTTTAATAGTGATAATTTTCAAGTAGTTTTTTAATGTAATGTTTAACATAATATAGTTTTAGTTATTGTTGTTAGTGATTTTAAGTGTGTCAGTTATGGATCAGTGGTTGAAAACATGAAGAGTTAAAAAACCAAAACTTGATGTGGATTATAACCCGTCACCAAGTACCTCTCACCACGTGTCTGCAGCTACGAGCACACCTGGAGGTAGTAAGAAGGTGTGCGCCTCAGACACTGCACAGAAGGGAAGGAAATGCCCTGAAGAGTGTATTAATATGGGTTTTCATGTGTAGGGGTGACGACTGTCCTAAGGCTTTGTGTGTTGTGTGTGTGGGGAAATGTTATCCAACGGTTGCATGAAACCCTCTCTGCTCTTGTGACATACAGAAACTAAACATCCTATGTACAAAAACAAAGAAATACAATATTTTCAGTGATTAGAAAAGCATCCGACTGCTACTTCATACGTGATATCAGGGAAGAAAGACAATGAGAATGTAGTTGAGACTTCATACCATATTGCTTATCACACAGCTAAATGTGGTAAAAACCACACCACAGCTGAAGATTTCATTTCTCCTTGTATTAAGGATGCCATTTTTTGTATGTTTGGGGAAGAACATGTCCACATAAATCAATGCTATCTCTTTTTTCAAACAATACAATGTCTTGGCAAAATCAGGAAATGTCTCACGTTGTTGAAGCTGTAGTAGTAGATGGAATTAGAAAAAGTCAGTTCTTTTCCATTCAGGTCATTGACAGTATAGATGTTGCTAATTTATCTTTTTTGCTCATCATTGTAAGGTACTTGGAAGAAAAAGAAATTGAGGAAAACCTGTTGCTTTGTTACCCATTAACAGAGCATACCACAGGCAAAGATTTTTTTTTTTTTTTTTTGCTTTTTGGTATATGGGTGGCTCCCTGACTGGGAATCGAACCCAGGCCGCAGTGCTGACAGCGCTAACGCCGAAGCCTTAAGCCACTACACCATCAGGGAACTCCCCCGCAAAGATATTTTTAATGCCATCAGTGTCATTTCATTGAAAAGGACATTAGTTGGTCGTGTTGTGGCGTATGCCCTGACGGAGGCAAGTCTACGTCAGGTGGTTTTATAGGCCCACGCGGCTGAATTAAAGAGGTAGCTCCCCACGTACCACGGGGTCACTGCTGTGTTCATGGACAACGTCTTGCATCCAACCCTCTTCCTCGTTAACTGAAAGATGTTCTTGATGAGGCTGTAAAAGTTGTAAATTTTGTTGTCACAATCACAAAATTCCAGATTGTTTAAAAGCTGTGTGAAGAAATGAACAGCATTCACAGCACATTCCTTTTGCACATGAAGGTAAGGTGGCTGTCCCGTGGGAAAGTATTTACGTGGATGTTTGAACTCAGACCTGAAGTCCAGGTATTTTGAAGACCATTATTTCCCTCTTGCTCCAAAGTTTCAGGGCAGTGATTGGTTTCAGAGTCTTGCATATTTATCAGATATTTTTCTAGAAAGAAACTCAACTTGGGACTTGAAAACAGCTCAATCACTCTATTCAAAGTAACTGACAAAATAGGATCAAATGATTAAAAAAACTGGACTTTTGGGAAGCATGTATTGCAAGAGATCAGCCTGAAATTTTTTAAACTCTGCACAGCTTCTTATCTGAGAATGACTTGCACCTACTCCAGAACATGGAAGAGAATATTGTAAGTCACTTGAAAGGTCTTAAAGTGTCCTCTTGTAAGTACTTCCCTCGGTGCAGAAAAGAAAACAACTGGATTGCAGATCCCTTCAATGAAGAATTCTTTAAAGAAGCTAAACTGTCAATCAGTAAAAAAGCAGTTAATCAAAATTTCAACTGATTATTCTTTAAATCCTGATTTTAAAAGAAAGCATCTTATTACCTTCTGGGTAGATGTCAGTGAGGAATACAAACAGCTCCATGAGAAGGCCCTCAAATACCTCTTGCTGTTTACAAATACTGAACTAATGGAGAGAGCGTTTCCTTCCTACACCTTCATAAAAAATAAGTACTGCAACGAGCTTAATGCAAGTCCCGATTTAAGACTGTTTTTTGCATCTTTTGAGCCTGATTTCAAGAAACTAAGTGCATCAAAGCAAGTTCAACGATCTCACAGTGTTTCAATCGGCTAGTCATCTGCCTAACAATTATTATAGACTCTTCAGATAACACAAATATGATTATTAATAAAAAGTTAAATACTTGATCATTATTATCAATATTCAAGTGTTAAATATTGTAAAATCAAATCTGTGGTTTGTCCTTTTAGTGTAGTAATTTTTCTTTCCTAACTTATTACCTCATTTCTACTATTTTACATTAAAATAGGCACTGAACAAAAGTGTCAGGATTTATAAACAACTATTTGAAAAATAGGGGGTACAATAGAAATGGGTTTAAAAGGGGCACACAAGTGGGAAAAAGTTGAGAACCAGTGATCTACCTAAGAACATTGTATTTTAAAGCTGAGACTCTTCCACATGCAACTGTTTTTGGACTCTGGTTTATCTTTAATCAAAGCTTGTAGTGACCTCAACAGTAAAGTCTAACAATCTCTTGCCTTGTGTTTCCAGACTTGACTTGTTGAGTGCCTTGCAAGAGCCTTTTTAGTTTCTTGCCTTGAGTTCTCTGTAGAAAAGTATCTGCCCTAAAGGCCTTTAATGCGTTTCAGGTAACTGGACTATTAGCCTGAGTTCCATATGAAATACATTAGGTAACTGGTATATTTAATTGATAAAAGAGGGCAGCTGGATAAATTCAGGCTTGAATCCAGTGGGCTAGATGAAATAATGATGTATTAGAGCAAGTTGGTCTTTGTAGTAAAAACAAACACACATCCCTAAGTGTTTCTGGTACAACCCCTGTGGAGGTGTCGTTCTGACAGAGAATGCACCATATTTGGTTTGGTTTTTTGCTCGTCACCCGATAGGCCTTTGCACTTCTCTGTTGGACTCTAGCAGTGCGGTTACAAAAGAGACTCAAAACCCTTGGACTGCAGAAGGGGGAAAGTTGAGAAGATTAATCCAGCGGGTGCTTAACGGTCAGGAATGAAGCTGTACAGCTCCTGCAAGGGCTCTGTCACGCTCAGAAATCCCAGTGGGCCAGTCAGACAGGCCTCTGCAGTGATGATTTGTCTGTACTTTCAGGACCCAGTGGCACATGAACACACTATTATTTTGGGTGAGGATTTAGAAAAATCTAACGCTGTTTTGAATGAATGTTTGAGCCATAGGACACAGAAAGGTTTGTCTTCCAAGGCTGAGGTCATGCTGTAAGGTTGGGGACCAGGCTGTTAGCGTTCTGTGTTCCATTGCAGGGTACAGGTAGGGGAGAGCGTTACTTACTGCTCTGCTTTGAGGTGGGTTATCTCAGAGTGAAGGGCGTGTGGACAGCCTGCTCACAGCCGCCTCCCCCACCCTCCGTAGCCCAGTGCGCGCCTCTGTAAAACACACCGGTACTAGTAATTCTGCAGGTCCACATTCAGGTACTTGAGATACACTGCCAGCGATAACCACTAAGCTGTGCAGTGGATTCTGTTTTTTAAGTGTCTGCTTTGGGGCTTAGTAACGTTTTCTAACTCATTTAAATAAATGCCTGAGACTTGGACTTTCGATGACTTCATCAGTGACTGAAAACTCATTTTTGACCTACATTGTTGCCATTACGTGTTAGATCGGTATTGAAAGTTCACTAACGGAAATGGCCAGTGAATTCCTTCTGCTTGCATGGCAGAGCTTCCTGTCCTCCCACGGCCTGGCGCGTACTTCTTAGGTAAGATGTTCAAAGATTTCCACAGACACGGCGTCCACCATGCAACCCACTGATGCCATCTCTCAACAAAATCCTATGTGTCGTTTATCATGGTGGAAGGGAAGATCCTAACCAGTACTTCGTGTTTCAGAAATTAAAGAAACAACTTCTACTATGAGTGCAGCCCAAGGTCAGAAGTTACAGGGCTCCTACCAGCGGGATTGGCAGCGGATAAGAACCCTATCTTAGAAAGTCAGACTATGGCAGGCGAACCCCATATTCTGCTTTAAAGATTGGACAGAGAGCTGATTTCGACAACATGTGGAAAGTATGAGGACATTAGGACCAGGCAGCCCAATGTCTTAGTTTTGGAGGCAGCAGAATTGACAGAGGAAGTGCAGGGTGAACATTGATCTTGGCCTTGGCATATTTGTAATTGGCCGCAGTAATTCCTACAGTGCACTGTTTTAACGCCTCACTAACATTAGTGACACCACCAAGGACTCTTAAAGAGTAGAAGAAGAATTCAGTTGCTAATTGCTAAAGGCTATGAAATAGATATTGATTTTGTAGCAGCATTACCGGGAAAGAATTTGATCATAGAGTTTTTAGCAAAGTAACTACAGAGGGTCCTTACTGAGGCAGATTGAGCAACCTTGTCCGATGGTTTAACATGCCATTTCGTGTCATTTTAAGAAGCCAGTCCTCTTGAATTACCAACGGAGGACTGTCATTTAGGACATTGCCGTGGACATAGTAAGTGCTCCGTGGCTTTTTTACTTCATCTTTGACATTCAAGTAAAACCATCACTAATTGTTATGAGAAACTTGTGAGACAAATAAATACACTTTCCAGATGTTGCTTTCTCTTACCCACTTTTGCCCAAAGTCAGCGAATGTCGTCAAATTGGAGGGGGAAATGGGTTCCTGGCAGTGAAATTGAGATGAGGCAGTGTCTTGTCATTCAAACTCTAGGTACGCCATGCTGGTTAATTACATCACTCCTTACTCTTGGCTAACGACATCCATGCTAGGTTCGTTGATTTGTTTGCTGCAACAATGTGAAGGGAGGAAATGCTTTTTGTCTGGCTACTACAACTTTTGAAAAACGGAATTTCTGGGTGTTTCTTTCCCTATTGGTACTACATAGAAACAGCATGGTATTACTTAAAAAGGGATAAATGATTTGTTTGCCTGAGGCTCCTGGAGTTCAGAGTTAGTGGTTTTGTTCTGATTGAGTTCCTGTACTTATATGCTATAGTAATTTAGAAAGGAATTAACCCAGGAAAGTTTAGTCTCAATAAGGGATTAATGTGGAAATGCTGTTCATCTCATCTTTATTCTCTGCTACCCCAGCACAGCAGTGGTAGAGTATAACTTACATGATTGCATCTGACCAATAGTTCTGACTTGGTTTGGTCTGTTCCCCCCACCCCCCAAAAAAGGAAAAAGCAAAACTACAAGGGGTCATTTAACTAAACACGCACCTGCTAAATACACTTGCACTTGAGCTTGCCGTTAATAAGTGTTGGGAAATCCAGCATCCTACACTAGATGTACTCTGAAGGGGACACAGACCACGTTCTGTTACTGATATTTATTTCTGTGGGCCTCTTTATTAACTATGGGGAGTGTGTCAGGTTTCTGTGTTGTTAATAAATGCCATTTGATGTTTATTGACTTTTTGAGCAGGTGTCCCTGCATGTTTCTTTACTGATACAATCATTTAGAATAGGGGTTTAGCAACACCTATTAGGCCAAATCCAGCTCACCACCTGTCTTTGTCAATAAAGTTTTGTTCATGCTGTTTGGTTTTTGTGTTGTCTGGGGCTGCTCTTGCACTGCTGCAGCTGAGTTGAATCGTTGCGACAGAGAACGTATGGCCTACACACTTCCTGTCTGGCGCTTCACAGGAAACGTTGGCTTATTCCTGGTCTAGGATAATAAGAACACTGTGTAATTACTGATAACTTATACAGGTTTAATTAACTGTTAGTCTGGGCTTGGTTTCTAGGTTAGTCAGCCACACATTTGTTTATTCAACAACTATGTATTAAATGCTTAGTGCATGTCTAGTTCAGGGGCGATAGCAGGGAACAGTACAGAGCTCCCTGTAACATTGTAGTGAGAGGAGGCCAACAGTCAACAGGGAAATAAAGTAAGAAGTGGGGGGCGTGCTGAAACTCTGTTGCCTGTGAGAAACACCTACGCGCACCCGTTGGTACTGACGAGCCCCTCCATCTTCCTCTAGGAAGTATACCAAGCTGTGATATACTCATGTTGCAGTTCATCCACTATAAGTTTTGTGTTACTGGATATGTGCTGATCTACCAAAAATATACATATTAGCCTGTTTACACTCAATTCTGTTAAATACTAAAAATCCCAATATTTTGTTACTAAAAATACTTAATTTAATGATTATCTTGATCTACTTCTTAAAACCTATTTTTAAGTAGAAAAATTTCTCTCAAAACCTATCACAGTGTAAAAATTAGAAAGAAAATAGTGAAAAACAAAATCCAACAGTACATGGTGCATTAAGAAAATAATGCACCATGGCTAAGTAAAATTTATACCAGTAAGGCAAAGTTGGTTCAATAGTAACAACTCCATTAATATTATATACTATATAAATAGATTTAAGGAAAAAATATCATCACCTTTAATAAAATTAAATAATAATGATTTAAAAAAAGAAAACATTGAAGGAAATAGCAATTGAGGGAACTTCCTCAACATAGTGAAATATATATGCCTTAGTTTTAAAGCTAGTGGAAACATCATCAGAGACGTTCTCACTAAGCTACCAGGAGGCAGGGCTGGTCACTGTCGCCACTGCTATGCAGCCATTTTCTGGAGATATTGGCCAATGTAGTTAGCCGAGAGAACTCAAAGGCACAAGCAGGGTAACAGAAAACAATGACACTGGCTCTGTTTACAGGTGAAGTAATAGTAAACCTGGAAGACCCTGGGGAATCAATGATCAATTAAGTCAAACTGTATTAGAATTCAGTGCAGTAGCAGTGGGATATAAAATTAGCATAAAAAAAGCTATAGCCTTCCTCTATGTAAGCGTAAACACTTAAAAGACATACCAGTAGAGAAAAGCCCATTTAAAAGCAGCAAAGTTAAATCCTTAGAAATAAACTTAAGATGTGCAAAATTTCTCACGTACCTGAAAGAAACAAAAGAAGACTTAAATAAATGAAAGATATCTCCTATTCTTGAAAAGGATGAGCTCAACAGCCATCAGTTCTCCTTGAGTTAATTTACAGTGTCAGTGTAATCACAGTGAAAATATCAATAAGCTGTTTTATAGAGCTAAACAAGTTGACCCTAAAGTTCATTATAGAAAGAACAAACATGCTAGGAAACACTGAAAAAGTGGGTGGAGATTTGGGGGGGGGGGGGGGGCTAGCCTTACAAGACATTAGAATATGGTGTAAGCATAGATCTTAAAAGTTCTTATCACAAGAGATCAAATTAGATCCATATCTCACATCACATACAAAAATAAACTCCCTGTAGGTTAACATGAAGCCTTCCACGTACTGGAAGAAAACTGGGGTGAATTTCTCTTGAACCTTGGTGCAGAGAAGAGCTTTCTAACTTGGACTCAAAATGCATAGGCAATAAAATTAAGACTGATAAATTTGACTACTTTTTTGTATAAATTCCATTATAAATTATAGCATAAGCAAAATCTAAAGATAAGTCACAGACTAGGAGAAGATATTCACAACTTACAGCACAGACAAAGGGCTAGCCTTCCTAATAAGTAAAGAAATCTTTAAAATTTTCAGACAAAGGACTAAAACCCCAGATAGAAAAATGGGGAAAAGACATGAAGAAATAGTTCACCGGAAGAGATATAAAAATAGCCCTCAAACATGAAAGACTAGTCCATCGCACCCAGCATTAGAGGAATGTGAACTCAGAAATACCAGATAACCATTTCTCACATCCAAGACAAGTCAGACTTTGCCAGTGAGAATATAAATTGCTTCAGAGCTTCATGGCGGGGAAGTTCAGAAATGCATACATAACCTTTGACCCAACAATCCCACGTGAAGGAATTGACCCTAAAGATAGACCTCAAGCAATACAAAAATATGTATGGAACAGATGGGGACAACCTAAATGCCCACCCATAGGAGCGTGGTTGAGCAAACTATGGAATGCTCACACAAAGGAGTAATACCCTTTTGAAAAGAGGAGAATATTACCCAATGATAGGAAGTACTTTTCCAGGACATGCTGTTAGGTTAAGAAAAAGCAAAGCCCAAAAGATACCTGGGATATGCCAACCTTTATGTAAGGAAGAAGATAATATAAGAGAATAAACAGGTTTCTTCTCACTTATGCATACACACACACACACACACACACACACACAGAAAAGATACACCAAAACCTAAGGTCAGGTGTTTGTAGAGGGCAGATGGCAAAGGGATGGGAAGAAGGAGAAATGGGAGGAGTGGGTAGCAGGGATGAGGAGGTCTTTCTGTAGAACTCTTACTTTTAGAATCAAAGAAGTATTTCACATACCCTAAAAATATCAACACAATTAATGCCCATCAGGATGTCAAGGGAACTCAAAATGGAATACAAGCCCTAACAAATCACACTGTGTTTTTTCACAAGGTTATAGGTTAGTAATTCTGAAATTACTTTGTGTATATAATAATATTTAACAAATAAGTAAAATTGATTTAGATAATGAGAAGTGGGCTTCTTACCCAAGGGGAAAGAAGTTACAGATAAGGAAAGGGAGAAGGCTAAAATGTACCCGCTAGTTTTGGACTAAAATTAAAAGTATTTGTACTCATGGTCTCTCTCTCTCTCTCTCTCTCTCTCTCTCTCTCTCTCTCTCTCACACACACACACACACACACACACACACACACAAATACCAAAAAAACAGATGTGTGTAAGTGTGAGTTAGTATACATACATATATTATTAATATTTCCCATCTCTGTTTACTGAGAGAGCCTAGAAGCAGTAACACCCCAGGAACAATGAGCAGACCTGGTGCCCAGACCTTAAACCTTTCTCCCGTACAAACACCACAGCTCCTAGAAGCGGGTGGGTATAGGGCTGGGCCAGGAGCAGGCAGAAGGTGGGCCTGGAGCATCTTGTGTTCCAAAAACATGAGGATTCGAAGGGGCTGGTAATGACCAAAACTGTAACAGTTGGAACAACAAAATAATGTTAATATTGAGTATGAATCAATAAATTAAAATACATTTCTGTAAGTGTATTAGTTTTCTGTTCTTGTAACAAATGACTACAAATTTAGCAGCTGAAAACAACACCCACTGGTTATATCACAGTTTCCGTGGCCAGGAGTCCGGGCACAGCTTGGCGGGGTCTCCTGCTCAGGGCCCCACGAGGCTGCTGAGTGTTGGATGGTCCGTGTTCCATCTGGAGGCTCAGCTGGGGCAGAATCGACTTCTGGCCTCATTCAGGTTGTTGGAAGAACGCATTTCCTGTGCGTGTGCAAGTCAGGCCTTTGGCTTCTGGAGGCTGCCAGTCCTTGCCGTGTGGCTCAGTTCACATGATGGAAGTTTCTAGGCTCTCATCTGATGTGTCTGCCACAGTGAGTTATATAGATAGAAATGGGCTAATAAATACATAAACAAATGGGGAAGAAAAGATAGCTCTTCCTCAGAATTGACTCCCGTTAGCAAATGTGAAAGGAAAGAGGAAAGTAAAGAATCACCGTAGCAAGAATCACCTTGAACCAGGGAGAACAAAGTAGTAACTTTAGGTTGGAGCGACTTGGTGGACACCAACGTTACCCAGTAAGTAAGGTGACCAGAACTGAAACATACGGGTGTCATGAATGCCTAGAACAGCACGCACTCAGGAGGGCGTGGCATCGCTGTGGCGCGCTTCCCGAAACGGTGACCTCATTTCACGACAGCATCCCAACAACCCCCTTTAGCTACTGGTGGTGTGCCCTGTGAGTTCCTCCGGAGATTACGTGGTGGACATGTGAGGTGTGAGCACGAGGGGTGGGGAGCTGGGCAAAGGGCTATCAGGGAACTCCTTTTTCTAATTTTATCACTTTTCTCTAAGTCTAAAACAAATTAAAAGATTTTTTAAATAGAAAAAATCATATACTTGTGCTGAGGAGTCAAAACGGAAAAGTGCAAGTCAGCAAAAGAGAGGCAGGTGACTTTTTCACTTTTTGTGCAAAATTTTGCACCAGTATTGCATACACGATCCTTGGAGCACAGGAAAAGATGTTTTTAACAAAGAATCGTAGTACAGACTTGTGCTGAGCCTCAAAAATAAAAATAAATGGTTATTCAAGAACAAATACGTAGGTGCAAAGTGGTGAAATTTGTTGTAACTCACAGCACAGGTTCTTCCAGTTGTGATTCCTTGTCGTTGTGCTTGTCATCTGTACTACAGACAGATGGGGGGAAGCATGGGCTTTGTCGGAAAACTCAGTGTTAACGTTAAAGCCTACTCATAAAGTTGGTTTATTCACTACGCGTGGCAATATTTTTAAATAATGACCAAATTTTGTTTCAAATGTTTCACTTTTGACAGACATATATCCTAAAATCCACGGTTTGGAAGATATTGCTCTAATTCAACGGGCTCTGACTCATCCTTAGATGGACGTTGGGCCCAAATGAGCCTCCTAGACTCTAGTTGCCAGACGTGTTTCCTGCGTCATCATCCGCAGTGACCGTGCTCGCACCCGTGCGTACGGAGGATGAAGTTGTCTCAGCAACTCGGAAACTTGCTGGAAAGCAAATGGAAAATTTAGAACAGTTTGGGCACGTGTGTCTTACCATGGAGAGGTTCTCGATTGTTTCTTTTAAGGGGTGGATTTAATAAATGAACTTTGTCATTGCTTTAGAGAGCGGTATCTGTCTCAGACTTGCACCAAACAACCAGGAGTGACAGGATTTTATGAACTCATGAGATGGATTTCTTACAGCCATTAATAGTTCTAGCTGCAATGTCGTCTGTGAGAGCGGTGCCTTGGGCGTGCACAGTGCGAGTCGCGGTATCCTGTAGGAACGTAGAATCGCTGTTTGTTTTTACTGTCATGAGTTCTACGAATCCAGCCTGTCATGCAGAAACATTCATGATAACGTAAGCTCTTACTGTCATAGTGCAGTGATTCCCCAGTGACATTTTTAAAAGCCAGTATTTGGCTGCAGAGTCCTGTAAATGTCTAAATGGACTGCAGATTGGGGCCTCAGGGTATTTCATAGGAAGCACATGACTCTGAGCAGACACACAGCACCCTTTGTGCATCTGTAGCCCGGTGGATGACCAGTGTCTACCCCTGAAATTGTTTTCATCCAGAATGTTAAATCACTACGGTCACCTTCTTTTACTTGACGTTTAATTAGTTGGTGTTAATGCTAATTTACTTCAAGTGTCTAAGAGTGAATGGATGGTTAAACAGATCCTGTGCTCTTTGGGTCTTGTATACACTAGATGAGGCTTAGACTCTGGAGGAGCAGCTCCACGTGCTTTCACCACATTTCTCAGTGTCTGTAAGTTAAGGTCGTGGTTTTCACTGTAGCTGAGAATGAGAGTAGCAACTGAACCTAGGAGCACTCAGAAATACATTCGTAAGCTTTACATTCTTTTCTTAAAGTGGGAAGCCTAAACTCTCAAAAAAAATTTGAGAATTTTTTATAGTTATATTTTAACAACTATTTCTAGCTATTATCTAAATGAAAAATCATCTCCCTGCCTCGCTGGCTATCACAGATACAACCATTATTAGAATTAGCAGTGAGTGACAGTCCTCAGAGACTCTGGGGACCGCACTCTTCCGGGTCTGTAAGTGGGCTGCATGGCTTGACGGACATGCCGCAGTGTGGAAAGTCGAAAAGGGTGAAGGCACCAAGCTTTGCATCATGACCTTCACCAGGGTGAGCTGGTGGTGACCTTTAGCCACTCCATTACAGCCAAGGTTATAACACCTTACTGAGTTATTTGTACGGTGCTGCCAATGTAAGCCCACAGTGGCAAGTTTGTGAACGTAATTGTCAGATTTGGGGTATGACAACAGCTCTGATGGCCATTCCAGAAAGAGTTCCAAAACTGCTCTGAAGGGTGGACTAGGTGCTGGTGTCAGTGCATAGCTTCCCAAGGGGAGTGCTTCCAAGGTGACCGTAGTGATGTTCAGCAGTGAGGTATGCAGCACTTTTTCTAGGATGAGTTCGTGAAATTCATCGTCCAACCTCTTATATACGAGAGTATGTATATTTCTGTCTTTCAGATTTATTTTGGTTAGTGCCAGAGCCAGGAAAACATAGAAGAAAAATAGACTGGTCCCCATGCCATGAGAGCTTGTGCCTTGAGAATTGTGCTAAATTCAACTGCCTTTTTATTCTATATTTTTAGTCTTAAAAATGTACCTAAACCTCTGAGTCAGAAAGTGAGTTGAGATCATCAAGTACCTGTGATGATTCTTAAATTTCAAAATCCTTTCTCCTGCCTTCACATGACTTATTGTCTCTCTTTAATTAATAAAATAATAAGTATCTTTTCCTTTAATTCATATTCTCAGATTAAGGGCCATTAAAAAAACGAGCTTTATTAAATATTTGTTATGCTAATAGAGGGATTAAAGGAGTAATAGACATGATTCCTTTTTGAAGGAACTTACATTATAGTTTGAAAAGACGAATTGAGCACACATTACATAAATGGAAATCAAATAGATGCTAAATATATGCTATTGCTTTATTAGCAGTAAAGATCAAAAGAGATGCAGAATAACATTTTCTTCTTTAGTAATAATATACACTGTATTTTATAGCCCTGTGTTTTATAATGGAGGTCCTCTCATAAGTTTATGTTTAATCTCTCATTAACTAATTGTCAGGATTTTTTTAGACATCAATTGGTATTACTACATTGAACAAATATTAACAATGAAAAATTGTGGGCCACTGTGTATGCCTGCCCACTTAGAGACTAGTTTAAACTCAGGAGGATGAGTTCAGTTCATCAGCCTTGGATTCTGTTAAATGCATTGAAGAAGTGTGTGTGTCAGGGGATTTCAGTTGCTAATTGATTTGTCTCTCTGTGAGTTTGGGAACTCATCCAGTAAGAAATTGAACTTTTCTGGAGGTCATTTGCTAACTATGTTTATGCGTGTTTCCTCTTCGTTTTACATAACAGAAAAAAAAGGGTGAAATAGCTATGTCTTTGAGCTATGTCTTTTTCTGTGTGGGGGCCATGCCTTCTGTGACAATAAAGATTAAATAAATGTAACTGTGTCTTCGTTGTGTACAATTGCAGTATTAATGCAGAGGGCTCCCCCTCCCTTCTTCCCCTCTGTATTTTACAGGCAGTCAGATGCCCCCTCAGCCACCTGGGAGCCAGTCAGAATCTAGTTCCCATCCTGCCTTGAGCCAGTCACCAATGCCACAGGAACGAGGTTAGTCTTCAATTTCTATCTCACATACCCTTGTGTTTTGAGTATCTGAGGTTTATATGAATTTGCTTACCTAGGCATATCCTTATAAATAACTTTGCAAAGGGTGTTATGTTTCCTCATCAGATGAACGAAATAGACAAGAACCTCCATGTAACAACAAATACGGAAAAGAAGGATGCTTTCTTGCAGATTGGGTGAAGTTTTACCAAAGCGTAGTTCAAGACTCAAAGAATGTAGATGTCCACGTAGCACCGTGGGGCATAGCTCATGCATGACTGGAGTCTGATATTGGATCTGCGTGCGAGTGACTCGTAATGATTCAGTTTGGACTTTGGTTCGAGTGAAGTAAAGTATTAGTGTGTGTGTGTGTTCAGCTGTTTTGATCAATTATTTGTTCCATGATATTTAATATTAAAATTTTAGACACATAGTAAGACCTTGCGTTATAAAACTGGAGGATCTTAGAACTATAGCCAACTTGAAAGATCATAGAGTACAGTCACTTCACAAAGGAACTGAGCACCGTGAAGGTTCTGCTTTCTGACATTCTCCTCCTCAGAGACTAGTGGGTGCCAGGACCAGAAAAGGAACCTGGGCTTTTCCTGAAGCCCTTGAACATTCCCATGTCTGCACACCCTTGACTGTCAGCCCAGTTCTGCACCTTGACCCCATATGTTACTGCCTTCAGCCTCCATTTGTTGCCCTCTGTCTTACTTTTCCACTCAGTAGTTAAGCCACTTGTGGCGGTGGTGTGATTTAACCCAGGTCGGTGGAGACGGGGGTTTGCAAGCCCACTGCACCACCCGACGCTGTGCCCAGCCACGCCCCACCCTCTGGGAGTCAAAGATTGTCCATCCCCTCCCCGACAAAAGTTGCCACTTTCCTTCACTCCCCCAACCCCACCTCGTTTTCTCTCACACACTCACCCGGAAGACAGAAGTCGGTAGCATGGTGGCTGATACTTAAAGGTTCCTGACTGCTACTGTTTGTAAGTCTTTCTGTATCTGTTACCCAGAGGATGGTTTGCTTCTAATTAGAATTATACAGTTTTAGTTATCTTAAATGTTAAAAACTCAGTTCCACATTATGTAATGTGGAAAGTAATGCCAGTGAAAAGATGCATTAACCTTATCTATACACCATTTGTGTCAAAACGAATGTTTACTTTACAAATTTAACTTTTTTATTATTATAATTTAATATATAGTTAATACCTTTAATTTCCTTATCAAGATACTGCAGTGTCCCTATGTCAAACCACTGGGGGCGGTGCTTGTCCCTCTGACTGTCTTTACTATATGGAGTGTGGTTTTGGTCACACATCAGATACATAACCATCTGGGCAGGTCATTATAATGACCATTTTCTTCAAATAGCAAATATAAATATTATGATTTGCTAAATCTGAATTTTCATGAACATGTCCCCCAAACTTTCTCTGAAAGAGACGTTATGTGCATCCTAACATGTGCCTTTTGTTGGTAGGTCAGCCCCCTGAAAAGGAAAACTTCGTATTTCAAAATGACTGTTGGGTGATGCTTTGCCATGCATGAGTTAAATTTCCTTAAAAATTGGGTAGCAAGAATTTTCTTAAATGGCTTTGTTGTTTGTTAAAACCTAGGGAAGACATGTTAGCTCCTAATGACATTTGATCAGATGTCTTCCTGGAAAATGACAGTCATTTTCATGCTTTGGTACAATAATAAACATATTTTTCTTACTTGTTTTTACCATCATTTGGTGTGTACCAACAGCTTCTACAGCGCAAAGTAGATCTAAAACAACGCTAGAAAATTCTCCATTATTGATTCCCATGTTTTGAAATTTAACTTCATTTATACCTACCTCTACAATTGATATATCCGCGCCCCCCTCCCACACCTTATTTAGGGAAGAGATAAAAGAAGCAGAGAGAAAAATATATTGGTGAGTTAGCATCTTATTAAAAAATTGTTTAATGGACCTTGATAAATAAGAACATAGCTTCTGTACTGCTGGGTGTTAAAATAACCAAATTGAACACTTCCTTTTATACTTATTTGGTTTTAATAATAAGGTTAGGATAAGAGAGTAAGATTCCACAAATACACACATTTTCTTTAATGTATCCACAGGAGATAGAGTTTCTTTAATGGCAAAGTCTCTAGAAACACACTTGCCCAGAGATGATCGCACAAAGCAAGACATGCAGCAACCTACTCCCGTTTGGAGTGCAGTTTTCTGGGTCCTCTCCAAAGTCCTCATGGGGGACCCCAGAGCCTGGGTCCATCCAGGCTCAAGGAGTTCATCTTAGCTCTGCCATCCTTCCTTCTTACTGGGTCCTTGTATCACCCACCAGGAAGAACATCTATTAAAACACTGTGTACCCTACCTAGAAGAATTTTGCAAAGCTGAGTCCTGGGATCTGAACCACACTGGCCACCACAAGGCCGTGTCCTCCTCCCCAGGTTGAGTGCAGAGTCAGAGCACTGCCCAGACATCCAGAGCAGTGGCTCTGGTGGCCCTGCAGTTTCCCCACCGTCTCCAATTCACTACCAATAAGCAACTAAGTACGACACAGCCATCATAGGTTATAAAAAGAAAGGACGTGCTTCAGATGTCCACCGACCTCGTTACCCTTTGGTAGTGATGTCTCCTCTTTATTTTCATCTACTTCCTATATAAGGCTTGATTCAGAACCTTCTTATTTGCATTTTAAATGGTGCTCATCCTTTTCACTAAGCTAAATAATGAAAATTAATTCAAATTCTTTGGGCTTAACTTACCCATTACTGATATCTGTAAAGACCAAAGGGCAAGAACTTCAGTTTAGTACTCTGTAACACATTTGCCAAGGGCTTTTATTTTAAACTAAACCTACTCTATAGACCTCATATAAGGGCATACAGAATTGCTATTTAAGCACTTCACCGAAAAAGAAAAAATCAAGTGGTATAAATTATGCTACCTAAGCATTGGAAAAACACTTGAGATAATCCTAAAATAATGAAATAAATTTTACAAGGAAACCGTAGCCAACACGTTTCGGTTAATTTTATCCTTATTTCTTAATCTTTAACATACATGAGTTTGTCTCTTAAAATTTGAAAACAGCAATAGGAAACAGCTTAGGAATGTGTTGTTCTTTCCAAGAGGGCTTGGCAGGACCGTGAAATAGTCATCTTAGTAGATAAGTAAGTATAATTACTATTCACATCAAAATGATCACATTTTTAACCCCTGTAAAATGTTAAGCTTAATGAAACTAGCAAATGCCCTTCTAGTTTATTGGATTAACAGTGAGGTGAAAACGTTTCAAGAAGGTGTATTTATTTGGACAGATGTAGAGAGGTCAGAATTAATTTTTTGAAAACCTTTTAATTGAATTCCCTTTTAATTTTCACAGTGGTGTCTAGTTAAATATTCATGTTAATGCCGGTGGTTTTCTGCAGGTCTGAACTCAATCTGGATTCTCAAAATCAACATAGGTTATTTAACCCTTTTCATCTAGCGTGCCAGCAGGGACTTCCTTAGTGTAATCCCATAGTATTTGAATAATTAGAAGGTAGTAATGAGGATTTAATTAGTCCTTGAGATATGCTGAAAGCAGAGCCGCTGAGAACTTTCCCTTCTGGACGCGGATTGCACACAGAACTGACACTGCTGCAGGACTGTCATGTGCTAGAAACGTATTCCATGGCTGGAGGCACTTCTTTGGCACCATTCTGGGACCATCAGATTTGTGCAGAAGGTGTCCTGGGTGAAATGTTCTGGAATTATCGGAGAGCACCCCACCCCAACCTTCATTCTCACCCACCTACTTAACAGGATTTCCCTCTCTGTGTGCTGTTTACACACAGTTACAGGGGGACGTGTGCAGGCTTACTGTACCTGACTGAGAACGAGCAGTGGTACCGCAGTGAGACAAGCCAGGCCCGTCATGTATTTTCTCGGTACTTGCAGGACAGGAAGAAAAAATCACAAAAATTTTGCAGTTTTATTCATCTCAAATATTTAAACCAAACTTAGTTCTTGACAGCTGTATGTCAGAAGAATTAACTAAATTCTCGTGTTTTGGAATATGGTCATCTCAGTGAGATATAGCAGTAGCTCCATTTTTATAAGTATCCAGAAAAAGTATGTAGCAGACAGTGGGGTTAGGTATTTAGATTTATGTGTGTGAGCATGCACGTGCACACTACACAAAAGGTAAATCAGAATTTCTGTACTTCAGAAGTAGGAGTTTTCAAACTTCCATGTGTTCGGTAAATTGGTCAACTGCACTATGTCTTCATTATTCTCTTCTATTAATCCCAAATGTTAACTGCCTTGGATATTTTTATTCCTCTCTTTAACTTTCTTTTTTTTTTTTTTTTTTTTTTTTTTTTTTTTTTTTTTTTTTTTTTTTTTTTTTTTTTTTTTTTTTTTTTTTTTTTAGCTTCTTTGAAAAGTCTGAATAGAATTCCTCGTCAAATTTCTAGGTATTTATTTGCTTAGGGCAAATCTTTCTCTTAGTTTTTAATGCCAAGGGCAAAGAAAAGGGATCTCTTAACATAAGCCCAGGGCCTAACTGTAAATCAGACCAAGTTCCCAAGTCCAGAACTGAGTCTTGTTTGTGCTGTGTGTCCCTGTGTGTCCCCAGAGCCTGTGCATAACAGACACTGAACAAAGACGGAACTGGACATTGGGAAGTAATTCAGCCATCACACCCATTCAGAAGTTTCACATCTCTTTCGATGCAGAACAACCAAAGAATAAAACACTTTTAGTTCTTAACTTAAGAAGGCTTACCATATTAATGTCTTCTTTCTATTTTACCACGTAGCTCATTTGTTGTGACATGGAGTGTTCTGGTCTCCTAAAACACAGTAGGCATATTGATCTTGTACCAGATTAAGGGTACCAGTTCTGACCCCCCACCCCCACCCCATGCTTCCCAGACATTCTCCTGCAACCATGCAGACACCGTGTCAGCCTGAGCTGGCGCCCTCATACCTGGAGCCTAGCACTAAACGCATTGCCACCTCTGCCCACCCCGTGGCCCCACAGCAGCCATCCTCTTTACAACCCAGGAAGATGTAAATGAAAATAAGTAAAACTTGGGACATGTTTTAATGCTACTAGCTGGTTTCATAGTGATGTTTACATCAAAAATTGGCTCGGAAAATTTTTAAATTATTTTGATGATATTAATTGCCCTAACTCCTTAATTGTTAAGAACAGACTAAGTTAGTACAGAAGTGAAGGAGACCACCAGGAAAATTGTTGAGGAATTAGAATTAGGATTTAAGATTTTTTTCAGGTTTTGCAAACTACAGAAATTATGTTGTTTCTCTACCTATTGGATTCTTTCAATTTTGAGTATGACAGTAAATCTGCAGATGCTGAAACATTTCATAGGGCATACCAGTTGTCAGAAAAATGTTCTCTTAATCACCTTTCTAATTACCTTTTTATACAAAGGTGTTCTTACTTAAATTGTAAGCATACTAAATATAAAATCACGCTGCCTTTCAGCACAGGGGTATTGTCAAAAAAAGAAAAAATATCACTTGCCTCATGTATTGCTGTGTAAGGATAGTAGATCAACGTGTTAAGGCATTAATGAGTCTACCCCCACGCCCAGATGCAATTAATTTAGCCTCAGCTCTTAATTGAGGATCCCTTTTTTTTATAATCTGTAGCAGATTAAAATGAACTCAAATGGGAGGTAATATACAAGAGAGAATATCTAGAAAGCTGTTTCTAATTTCTTCAGCCTCAGAACTCTGGGCTGGATTGTAGACCAAGCCAACACACTAGTCAGTAATGAAGGAAATAACAGTATAAGAGTTGTATTAGAGTTATCATTAAATTCCTATTAAGTCTACTACCCAGAGATCTATTCACCAAAAATCTGGGAAAACAAATAGCACACATATAATAAAAGTCTATTTATATTCATTGAGGAATCATCAGTCTAAATTTTAGAATATTTTAAAAGAAGTGTAATTTTGTTAGTTTTGTTATAGGCAGTATTTTTTTTTTTTTGAATTGCCCATTTAAGCTTGTTTTTCATAGTTAACACTCATTGGTAACGGGCGCCTTCTTCAGTGAAAGTATTTGAGAACGTGGATCGTAGGGAAATTCACGTTGTGCGTCGTGTGCACTTAATACCCACGATTTCCCCTGCACCTCACGGGTCTGCGTCTCAGTGAAAGACCATCGTCTGCCTGGCTTCCCAGGACAAGCTGGCGACCTTTGATGCCTCTTTGTCCCCCATCTGTCCCCCAGTAATCATCACACTCCGTGAACTCTACCCCTACGGTGGTGTCCCCACCTCCCATTTGGTCCGTTTTCCGTGCTGCATGCAGATGGTCTTTCCAGAAGACTGAATAGATCATGTCATTCCCTTCATAAAAGCCCCCTCAGGCTGCCCTGTGCCTTTGGAGAAAGTCCGGACGAATGTGGTGGGTATGAGGCCCCTCCTTTTCTCACCCCCGCTCTCACTGACATCACACCACTGTCTCACACAGGCTCCTGCCACACCCAACCTCCTTGGGGGCCTTTATATAAACTCCTCTTTCCAACCCTTTTGCCAGCCATCTCTACCCCAACATGGGGTCCCCTGGCTTCTTTTTACTAACCTTCATGTCCTCGATAGCCTGGCACCTACTAGGTCCTTGAGCCTGTGTTTGCTGAGTGAACAAATGAATGAAGCATTACCAGTCACGGCACTGCCCCACTGGCCGGCCACCCCCGCCCCAGGTGCAGACTGGTAGTACGGTGTCCCCAGCTAGAGCTCTGTGAGGACAGGGACCATGTGGCTTTGCTCATTCAGTTTCATAACTCCAGTGCCTTTTCTCATTTTAATCTTCAAGACTGAAACCAGAATGTCTGTGTTTAGGTACAGGTTTTACCAGAAATGGTTTTGTGACCTTGGACAATTAATTAAATCTCTGCTTCCTCATATGTGAAATGAGGACCAGGGTGTCCCATGGATTTGTTGCATAAACCAAGTGCAGTCCTGTACCTGGAAGTTTCAAATTGCAGAGCAGTGTGCAAGTACTAATAATCAGGCACAAATGACTCAGGTGAGACCAGGGTCAAAAGCCTTAAAAAGTAGTTTCTTTGCTTCTTCAAGCACACAATGACACGCTTACAATTGTCTTTGCCCTCAGCACTGAAGCAGACTTCGCAACTCAAACTCACAAGATTTGTGTAAAAAAAGGCCAGATATTCCCCCATGTACCATCTGGGTAGTCAGTGTGATCCCTCCCCGACTCTAATTCTCGCCCTGATAGATGTCAGTAGCTGAGAGGGTTTTCTGGGGCTGGATGGGGAGAGCTTGGATGCATCGGCTGTGCCTCCGAACGCAGGTGCCATGGTGGCAGGGCAGGGAGCTGGGCGGCTCTGCCAGTTAACCTGAGAGCACAGCTGCGAGAGCACCGGGGGGCCCGGGGGACAGCCTCGCATGGGTCATTAGTTTCTGTCTTCCTCAAAGCAGTTCATGTTGTGAAAAGAAGCAGGCAGGCAAATAAACACCGGAGGTATTAAAATGTAACAAGAATCTTCTTTAAAATCAATTTTTCTCTCCAAATGGGAAGCTGACACCTATTTGTGATGAGAAACCACTCTGCCTGTCTCTCTAGTCGGAGACGCTGCTGAGGTGGTCCAGCGTGTGACCATCATTTCACACGTGTGAGGGGACGTCTTTTATTGAACTGGCTTGAAAAAAACCAAGCAGTTACTCTGAATTTTTAACAGATGCCAACCTGAAAATAAATCATCCATCTGCCAGAGGGAAAACATGCTTCGCTTTTTGGGGGGCTGGGGTGCCGGCCGGCACCCTAACAGCGCTGGAGCCCCTGCCCACTGCAGAGGCGCCTCCGACGGCGAAGCCACGTTCTCCTGGCGTTGGCGTTCCGCTCTCTCCCCTCCTGCGTCGGCACTCTCGTGCTCTCTCTGCTGTTTTCTCTTTCATGGGTGGGTGAGTTACGACTTGGGCTTCGTACTTAACTCTGTTTTGCCACACGAGTCGGGGTCCATGCTGCTTACGTTGGAGAATTTGTTGTCATGCGTGAAGAGGAAAAAGATACACAGTTAGAGGCTAACGTCCATGTTAAAATGCTTTGCAGTGTAATTTTCTGAAGTTCCCTGGTTTTGTTTCCTTCTTTCCTTGACTTCTTTTTCAAACTCGGTTTTCTGCTACCCACAGCTGAGGGATGCATGTTCATTGGCTGGTTCCTAAATCCATCAGCCACTGTTTGAAGCCACTGATGACTGGTCGTTGCTTTCCTCTCCATTTCCTGGTTATCACCCCCCAAAATTACCCTTAAGGCCTAAGTTTGCTTTTCAGTTAAATATGATTTCATTCTGTTTTTGAGAGTTTTTGAAATTCTTCTAAACATAAACTCTGTCCTGTCCAGTAAAGACTTTTTCATCACTCCCCTACATAAAAGTATTCTGTATCCATTTCGTCTCCTCCAGGGGGCATGCAGTTTGTTGATGACTCCGTAAATCAGGTGCTTTCAATGTGTATGCTCTGCTAAGGTTTAGACAGCAACATTGGGTCTTTTTTTATATATAAGAATTTTCTTTATAAAAGAATCATATAGCATGTTTTCTAACCCAGGAAAAATATCCACTTAATAAACTACAGATAGTACAGTGCTGAAGAAAATACCTGAAAGTTCCTGAAAACTCACTTATATAATAATATATCAATAGATCCGTGGTTTTCAACCACCAGTCTGCGGGCGGGACCCAGGCCGTGGGCTGGCTCTTCTATGGGTTTTATTTTTGCCATAGCGGTCCCTGAAATAATTTTCCTATTTTCACCGGTCCCCAAGTGTAAAAAGGTTGAAAACCACTGATATAGGTAAATATTTTAGAAATGCTGATTCTCTCTTAGGCTGGTTTTCCAAGATAGGAATGCAGGGTTTGTTTGTGTTTTTTTTTAAATCGAGAAAAGAAAACTTTCTTTGGCTTAGCCTTTAACATAAGCCTCTATGATAGAGATTGAAGACGCATATTCCGTAGATTTGACTTAACATGACTTAGACTGCAGTCTCGTAAGAATAGATCATTTGCCTAAGAATTTGCCTTTGAAACTTACATAAATATCCACGGGAGGACAGATGGTCCTGGAGAAAACTGTCTGATACTGCAGACTGAGTGACTCCAGGTGAGGCCCTGGCATCCATTCCAGGCCTTCCTTCAGCTCTTAGATGCACAGAAAACAGCATTCCAAAAACGTACCAAATTGTAATTATTTAAATTAACACTGTGCGCCTTTGGAGCAAACATTAGGGCAAGTTGTTAGCCTCTTTGGGTGATGGAAACACCCCTGCCCAAGAAGGACTGTTCTCCAGGGGCTCCAGAGCTCGTGCCCTGCCCCCAGCGGAAGGGTGGGACCTGTTTTTCTTTACTCTCACTTCAGACTGGTCTCCCTTTAACCCCGCAAGAAACCTAATGGATTGATTCATCCATTGCATAAACATTCATCGGGCTAGGTGCTGGAGACCCAGAGGTCACAAAAGTCAAGAGCCTTGCTGTCTACACTGAGAGTCCACAGGAACCCTGACCTCTCTCTCCTTCCCTCCCCCCCTCCCCCAGGCCCTCCCTCTCACCCTTGTCTCCTCTGTAATAGGCGAGCTCCGGGGAACCTGCCTGGTTGGGAAGGGTGTGTGCTGAGACTTAGACCACTCAGAGCTAAGGAGCAGTGTGGTTGCCAGGGGTGTGGCTCAACACTGATCAGCTTAGCGTTCCAGAGCCAAGTAGCTCAGCTGGCCAGTTATTTCTGGAATTAGCGATCTGGAAAAGGGTGCTGGTTTCTGCATAGTCCGCTGGAGTGAGGAAAGCCACCCCCAGCTTTCCTCACTGGCTGTGGTGGTGGAGGCGTGGGGGGCAGGCAGGCCCTGCACCGAGAGGCACGCAAGGCAGCATGTCACCTCACTGACTTAACCACAGGGCCTAGGGACTCAGCCCTTCTGTCCTTACCATGTAAGGTGGTTGGTAGGGGAGCATGGCGAGGAAGGCTAGTTTGGGAAAGTAGAGTCATTGAGACAGGAAATACATGGGAGGTTAGAGGGAAAATAGTAAATACTAGCAGTTAGCACGTGTTGGGCCTCTGCTCCGGGTACGGGTGCTGAGCTGTATGCTTCGCGTGACCTTTTCCCACCGACTCTTCCAAGGGAGGCTCAGTTGTCATCCACATTTGTCAGGAAAGGTAACTTAGGCTTGACGGTTAACTGATTTGCCTGAAGTCACCTCACTGTAAGTGGTGAAGCCAGAATTTGAATTCACAGTGGCAGTGGCAGTGGAGATGGACAGGACAGATGCATTTGGCAGGTGTTTAGGTGACAGAAACAGCTGTGTTCCTGGCCTGTTAGGCTGTCGCTGTCAGTTGTTCCTCCCACGAATAGCTGCCTTTCGTCCCCCGGAAATGATTGCCTAAATACACTGTGAAATAGCGAGCCAGACAGACCCTCAGGTCTATTAAGCGGTTCCTGTAAAGTCCTATAAAGGGAAAAGGGCTCTCAGTGAAGATGTTTTCTTACTCGTTAAAAACATGGACTTCCGGTTGTGTGCCGGACACTTGGCCGGGTCCTGCGGAGCCAGAGGCGAGAGCGCGCGTTCGTGTTGAAGCCGCGACGCGCGGTCTGTGCAGGAGCCCGTCCTGCCGGTGGCCTGACTGCCGCTCCTCCGCCGGCGGGCGCGGCCCTGCGGGCGTGAGATGTGTGCATGCGTCCGCGGGTCGGGAAGGCCAGGGGACGCCACGGAAGGCAGCAGCAGGTCACTCACGTGGCGGTCAGCAGCCCCCGGGCACACCGGGGAAACAGCATGCTCACTAGAGGACACACTCTAATATTTTGTGGGTGTTTTAATTGGGGGAAGAAAAAGGAAAGTATCAGAGTGCATTGCACACAGGGGTTGAAACTTGGTTTAGTGAAACGTGCGCAACGTGTATGTACGAATGCCCTGTGCGAAGATATAAACATACATTCTCACATGTACACATCAAATCATGATATAAAACATAGTTCTTAACTGTGGATCGTGGTAAAAAAAATGTCGGGAAGTCGCCTCAGCAAATTAACCTCTGTGAGCCCCAAATGTCTTCATAGTTGTTTTGAAATTTAAGTGAGCTAATGAACAAAGCTGTTAGCACATAATATATGCTCATTAAATGCCCACTGTTCATAGACCAGTGAATACTACATTGCCTGGAACATGAGAAGTAATCAATAAATATTTGTTAAGTGAATGAAGGTACAAAGACTTCCAGGTCTAAAGCGACCTGGTCCCTGCAAGGAGGTGACAGTGTCTGAGCCATGGGAGCACAGTGGGTACATCACGATGGGGCTGGAGAAATGAGCAGGGCCAAGTTTTGAAAAGACTTTGTGCTGGAATGGTAAGTTTGAACTTCATTCTGTTAAGCAATCCTAAGTCAGTGACTAGTTCTTGGACAAATACCATTGACCCATCCCCGGAGAGATGAGAAGAGAGTGGATTCAGAGAGTCAGGTGAAGGCTCTGGACTTGGATACAAGGGGAGGAGCTGTTTTCCTCCTGTGAAAGGAGCAGGATCCCTAAGGATGGGGCACAGCTGCAGACGTCTGTCAGGGAGGGGGCGGGACATGTAAGAGGTGGTGCTGCACTTTCCTGTGCTTGTTGGGCATTTAGCATCTGGGCTGGGGGAGGCCTTCAAGCAAGGCGTGAAATATTTAACCATTGCAAACAGCTGACCAGGTAAAGGGGTGCCCCATTGGCTGCTGGGATCTAGGTGAATGCAGGAACTTTAGTTTCCAAGAGTATACGTTGTCGGCAGACATATTTTTGTCTAGTCAGGTCTCAGAAGCTGTCTAGGTAAGAGTTGCCGGGGTCATTCCCACACCGTGTTGAGGTCTCAGCGTAAACAGGACTTCTTCAAGGAAAGCCTCCTTGCCCCAGGCTGAGTTGGGTCCTCTTGTACCCTCTTAGCACCTGTACTTTAGTTTCCTTGAACGTGTCACGAACTTGTTGGATGTCTGTCTCCCACTGGCACATAAGCTCCCCGAGGACAGGCACTGGTTGGCTCATCGCTTCTGTTCAGCGTCCAACAGACGCGTGTCTTCCCTCCCCCACTCAACAGCTGAGGACACCGAGGCCGGAAAGGTTAAGTTAGTGCTGTGTTCTGCACAGCAAACACGGAAGGCCGGGACTAACCTCCGAGCTCGGAGCCCTTGCTGTTGCTCTCCCCTTCCCCTTTTTGGCTATATAATAATCATAATAGCCAACAGTTGTTGAAAACTTACTGTGTGCTGGGCACGACTATAATTTTTTGCATGTGTTACCTCATTTAATCCCCACAACGACCCTACATTTGAGGTAGTACAGTTGTCCCCATTTCAGTAATGAGGAAACAATAGACACGCAGAGTTTTGATTACCTTTCAGGTGAAAAGTAGATACGCTTCGTTTTAAGCTAACTTCGGTCTTCCAGCTTTACATCAGTTTGTTTAGATTATGAGGATGTTCAATAACCTTTTAAAAATACGATGATACCATAAGGATGCTTTTTTAGTGGGATTACTGTTAGCATTTAGTTGGGATTATGTACTATGCATCAGTTTAACCTACCTGCTTGCTCACTGGCCTTGCACCTTTTGGCCTTAGTCTCCTTCAGTCCTTTCTGGATACAACATATTACAGTAGAATTAGCTTTCAGAGATGCAAGTCAGGTCCTGTCACACTTCTGCCAGGGCTGTCTATGGCCTATGCCAGTGTCATTAGCCTGAAAGACCAAATGGCCCCAGGGTTGCACACCCAAGGTCCTCTGCGAGCCTTACAGCAGTCTGCTAGTAGGAACAGTTATCTGCAAATGAAATACTTAACAGTGAAGACATAGAGTCACCAACAGAAAAATCTGCAAATGCTGTCAACAATTCAAGAAAAGGAAATAAAAACAGCTATTAAATAAAGTGCTCAACTTGACTCATGATAAAAGAAATACAGAATCAAACTCAAATTATAAAATAGCTCTGAGTGGATATGTTAAAAAAAAGTTGGCCTTTGACGAAGGGAACTCAGTGGGAGCAGATGGGGAAATGCTGTTTTTAACCTTTTGGAATTTGTACACAGTTACATGAGCACTGCAGTAATGTGGATTGCACATATTTAAATAAAAACAAATGTACAGATAACCAGCTTGTTCATTCTAGCTGGACACTGCATCTGAATGCGTGGGATATTTGGGACTTAAAAGATATTCGTGGCAGTTTATAAAGCAGTAAATCGTCATCAGAATCTCTTATGTGTCACATTACAGGTTACAGAACTTTCACATGCTGTGTCAGCTGATCTTATAGCACCTCCATCATCATTTTAAGAAAAATTAGGATTTGCCTGAGGTCAGACAGCTCATTTGATCAGTACACTCTGCACTGTATTTATTTACGTATCTATTTTCCCTGCTAGTGACACAAACAGGACTGTAATCTAGGCCTTCTGTTCCCAGTCAGCTGCCATTAAATGCTTACAGCTCACAAAAGAGTCAGGGAAATCGTGTCACCTGCTTCCCTGGTCTCGGGGAACCCCTGGAAAGGAGCGCCTCTCACTGGAAACAGAAAACGGGATTTCAGGAAGCTCGTGTAAGCGGTGCCATCGCAAAAGCATGCAGAGAGAAAGTTAGCTTTCCAATTCCACTTTCTGCGGAAGGAGATAGATCCCATAGCCCTTGTGACCTGTCCCCGAGATGTAGAGTCTGATGCTATGACACGTTTCATTTGAAGTAGCGTTTGGCCTTCCACCTCCTTCGGAGCCTTCCTGCGTTCCTGACTGCTGCAGCATGCCGGTGATCAGTGCGATGACTCGGGTGGAACACGACATGCCCACTTTTAAGGACTGAGTAAACAGTCAGAAATACAGAACTAACCTGCCCAAGTAAGACTCTTAGGATGTGTATGAATAAAGCTTAAGCCTGTGGTAAGTGTCCCGGAGACAACCCCAACTTAGCAACATGCTGTATTATCAGAGGTTCTAAATCCTTCCATGGTTGAAGTGAAATTTCATGCTCATTAAAGGACCTGTATCTTCTTTAACTAATGAAGAACACAGTCATTCTCCAAAAAAGGAAACCCCCCACAATCTGTATGGAATTGAAGCCTGTTTTTTTATTAAACAGGACTCTATGTGAATAAACTCTTGAGACTTTTATAGTAAAGCTTAGATAAATATTTCATGTAACATCTTAAGATGCAATCATTTATAGTAATTTTAGTGCTCTGATTTCTGTTTGTTTTCAGATTTGTAAAAGCAAACATTTTCTATGCTGATTTATATCTGGAAGCTGCCAATTGAGCCCAATTTCCTAAGGCTTATCTTTATAAATAAATGCAATAGGGTAATAAGGAGCAGCTCTACGTACTTGCACGTCTGTCTCTTTAGACAGAAGCAGCATGAAAAGATTTTGTTTTTCTTCTTACTGAGATGCAAGCCACGGCCTTTGTCAATGCCCTAGCTCATGTAACCCCCTAAGTTTGAGCTGACTTTGGGTTCAGGTGCCTTCTTATCCTCCCACAGCCTCAGTAGACGCTTTCTGGAAGCTTCTGCTCTGGGTTGTCCTCCGGAGTAGGCAGAACCCGGCACCCTCTCAGCACCCACCGTGCCCTGGAGCTCCCCCGACACTCAGGACCTCTCAGCCAAACTCCTGGGTTCTCGGCTGGTTTTCCAACTGCCCTTTGTGAGCGTGCTAGGTTTGTGACGTTACTGTTTTCTCAGACATGTGTCTTGATTTGTTGGACACTTTGTCTAAATGAGTATTTCACAGCTCATTCTACGTACTTGCATATCTGTTGATGTATCAGAGTAGTTCTCGGGACCTGCCTGAGCCAAACTCAGCAAGGCACTGCGGCTGCAGCGGGTAGGGCCCTGGCCATCAGGAGGCTTGTGTTTCAGTGGGGAAGGGGGGTGATAAGTGAGCCAGAAAGAAAGTAAGATGATGGCACGATACGAAGGTGCTGTGAAGAGACATGAGTAAGAGACGGTGGGAGGCGATGCCGCTCAGGCTCCTGGGCAGTCGGGGAGGCAGGCCCTGACGGCGAGGGGGGATCAGAAGGCAGGAGAGCCTGTAAGAGAGGGGAGCAGAGAGAACGGGCTGTGCGGAGGGACAGCCTGGCGTCCGCTTCTGGAAGCTACCAGCTGGCCAGTGGGCCTCCCGGGTAGTGAGGAGGAAAATGAAAAACGACAGGAAATGAGGGTCAGGTGGGAAAGGCAGCGCCACACCCCAGCGGGTCTCAGAGGCCAGCGTCAGCTGGTGGCGTGTTACTGCCAGGATCGGGGGAAGCTTGGAAGGGTTTCATGCAAGGGAACGATAGGCTCTAACCCCCCTTTCATCCCTGAAAGGCAATTCTGGCAGTGCTGCGAAAAGTGAACCAGGGAAAGCGCATGCAGGGCGCGGCCGAGAGAGGGTTGAGTTAGGCCGTGGCCGTGTGTGGGGAGGCAGGCGCAGCTGGGCCGTCGTGGACGTGACCGTGGAGGAGAGGAGTGGGGGTGTCCTTGGGAGGGATGGGGAGACCGTGGACGGGTTTGCGGCAGGAGGTCACGTTCCCTTCTGGGATAGCAGAACACACGTCAGACCCTCCTGGTGTTTACAGCCCATCCGGGAGGGTGTGAACCAGGGCCTCCTAGGTCTACAGCCCTGTTTAAGGGTCAGGGTGAGCAGTTGTTGCAGGAGATCGAAGGGGAGAAACCAGGTGTGTGCAACAGAACGCCAGGTGCTGGCCTGGGCTTGAGAGAGGGGTGGGCTGTCTGCGCGGCCAGCGCCAGGGGTCCCAGGATCGGTCGGAGAGCGAGGCGTGCCCCTGGGGTGTTGGATGGCTTGCGGTCGGGAGTGCCCAGCTCTTACTGTTCTGTTCCATGGGGACCTCACCCACAAAGTTACTTACCTTTTCTTCCTTCTCTCCTTTTCCTAGTTCAAGCCCACGGTCCACAGGATTCCCGGGAACTCTCTAGTGAGAGTTCAGAGCTGGGCCCTGGGTTGTCCTATGGGACTCACCAGAACCCTCCACGCTGGGTTTGAGACGTCTTCAGATGTTTCTTTAACGGACACTCTTAGCACCAACTTCTCCTCACCCACCTTTCACACAATTTCCTGTCCGTTTTGTCACCTGCATTTATGTATTTCCCTTTATTTCCCACTCAGGTTTTATGGCAGGCACACAAAGAAACCCTCAGATGTCTCAGTATGGACCTCAGCAGACAGGACCATCCATGTCGCCTCATCCTTCTCCCGGAGGCCAGATGCATCCTGGAATCAGTAGCTTTCAGCAGAGTAACTCGAGTGGGACTTACGGTCCACAGATGAGCCAGTATGGACCACAAGGTAAAGGGAAAAAAAAGTTTTCCGGAATGCGTTGCAGTAGGTTGTAGGAATGTTCGTGTATTAGGCCTTGAAGATTTTGGTGTTATAAACATCCTTTAAGATCCCAGTATTTGTTACCTGACAGATCTGTGAGGTTCATGCAAGCCCACGGCCCTTTGGTTGCCCCTGATGACGGGAAAAACAGTTACAGCAGCTCTCCGTGACGCGTTCGTGCGCCGGACGCCGCGTGTGTTACTCACACAGGAGTAGACAGACGCTTGCTTCTCTGATACGGTCCTAAGTGCTCGTCGGGCAAAGACACAAGTCTTGTCCTCAGAAAGTTTCTTATTTAGCACTTGAGTTTCATTCCGTTGAATTCTGAGTCCCCCCTCCCTCTCTGTAATGATGTTCACAACAACGTGCCCCCTGTTCGGAAGGACATCCTCCCACTAAACCTCCTCCCAGTTTGTCTCCCAAGCGCCGCATCAGGTAAATAGTAGTGGTGATTGTCCCGGCGAGTCGCGCTCCCAGAAGACGGGACAGAGCCTGAAGTGGACACGTCTGTCCAAGGGAAAAACCAGGCAGGGGTAGAAAACTAAGTGGAGCGAGCCCAAAAGGCACTTTTACGTCCCGCCTCCCTGGTGTCTGGGTATGTTTTGTCACTTCATGTCCAATTCTTTCGAGGTTTCTATCCTGATATAAATTTTCTTTCCTAAGTCACTTTTGGCAACGACGCATTTGAATTTAGCACCTTCTTTATATTTTGTTTATTTAAATTAGACATTAATGGATAATTCAGAGAGAATGAGATAATCTGGCACAATTCCCAGAGTTTCCTCACGTCTGAAAATACCAGGAATATTCCAAGTGAAAATGATGGATTCCCACGAGGACACGAGTCCAACGCCTCCGCCTCCACCGCAGACCGGCCCCGCACTGCCTCTGGCCTTGGCGTCTGGTCCGCAGGCCCTCGGTGGAGGCTCGTGAGGCTGCCCGGCCGGGGCGCGCGCCGACTCCACGAGGAGCCCCAGGCACCGTCTCGGCTCTGACCTGGGGTTTCTCAGAAAAGCTCTGCGTTGTTTTTCCGTACTTCGCAGTTCGAAGTGGAGTTCTCGTGTCTAATTGGACAGATCTCTTTCTGAAGGAATGTAAGCACCTTCAGTACCGCCGCTGTGGCTTCATTGCCTTGCCTCCCACTGCTTTGTTCTCCTCCTATTGCGTCATTAGGAAAACTGTATCAGAACACCCTACACATAAAGCTTTGTACACGGCCCTCCTGCCTCCGTCCATGCAGACACAGAGTGGATGCGGCGCTGCGTTTTGCTCGAGTCCCCTTACACCATGTCCTACACGGTTTTCCGTGTCACTGATCCCAGTGAGCCTAGCAATTCAAGTCCCCACTGACAGTAACAGTCTGCCCCGTTCCCCGTCAGCCTCAGGTATTGTGACATGTAGCAGACCTGGGTTTCTTTGGCTGTCGTGAAAAGAAGAAAAGCAGTTTATAAGTTGTAATGGGCACAGAAAACTTGGGCTTTGGCTCAGAATGTAACTGGGACAAGGTCAGAGCCCCGTCCTCAGAACTGGGGGTGGCAGAAAGTCTAGGACTTAACCACCAGAGCTCCCTGGCCTCATGGAATTTTCAAAACCGGTCTCTCTGCTGTAAATAACTCACCTTGCAACTTCGTGCTCGACTGGTCATAATGAGGGAAGGCGGGCCTCCTTCCGTCTGATGCGTCTTCTGTGAGCAAGGAAACAAGTGCTTACGCTATAGGAGTTAGTACCAGGGAAGGGAATTTCTACAGAATGGATTTCTTCTATGAACAAAACCCTCAGTGTCCTGGAATTGTTGAACATTAAGATTCTTAATTTCAGAACACTGAACCTGTGAGGCAGGGTTCTCTTCCAAACTGCTGTGTCCTTGGCCAGTTGCATACTCAGAGAATTACTTTTCCTCTAGAAAATGAGAAGATCCAATTATATTACCTTAGAATTTGCTTCTAATTCTAATGTTTATGAGTCTAAATTTTGTTCCAACTCTGGAGCCTCTGACACAAATGCAGCCCACTGCATCTGCCATGTAACATCTTGGTTGTAGAGTTAAAGTTGTTGGTTTTGAGGATTGTCTAAGGCATAAATACTGAGTTTCGGTTGGTATTAGAACAGTAAAATGAGGATGATCACTTCCATACTTGGCGCTTTCTAACTTTGAAGGAAAACGCCTGCATATCTGCTCTGACGATACCCCTGCCTCCCCCGAGTGGCATCTCCAACACCTCCCATCCCCTGTGACTTCCATCCACTGTGAGGGCCGGACCCCCCCCCCCCGCCACCGCCCCAGGCTCCTCGACTGGTTCTCAGAGCTGTGCTTCTGATCAGTGTCCTGACAGCTTACGTGTCCCAGACCGCTCACCTCTCTTCTCCATGTCCTCTGCCGACAGACTCCGAATGACAGGAAATCACACTCATAATGTGCGCTCAGGTCAATAAATGTTTTAACTTCTGCATTTCTCTCTTTGCTCATTCTTTTCAATAGGGACCCAAATGTATTTTCTCCTTCTGTCTTTTAACAACTCAAATTATTAGTAAAATATTCAGCTTACATCTTTGTATTAGACGTGTTAATGTCTCTGGAAAGAATCACTTGTGCAATGACTCACGGAAGTCATTGGCCTCATCTCCCGTCTGTTACCAACTAACTAGATGACTTTCTTCTGCGTTACTTTTGTTCCTAAGACATCTCAGGGGAAAACACTTTGCATTCTCTTTGGCAACCATTTTATCATCGGGAGCAGCCTCTCCAAAACTGTTATTAGTACTAAAACCGAATGTTGATTAAATAATACTATATCCTGGGTCCTCTTCTGAGTGCTTTTATATGTTAACTCCTTTAATCTTCACAACTTAATATTTGACAGACACTGTTATTATTCCACTGGACAGATGAGGAAACTGAGGCATACAATAGGTAAACAACTTTGCCACGATAAACAGTCCTGCCGTCATTCAAATTCAGGCAGACTCGCCCATTAATTAATGGGAAGCCTGTGATATTATCCCCATTTTGCAAATGAGCAGGCTACGTAATATACCTGCATTCCCACAGTTAGCAAGTGGCAAGGGTTCAGACTGAGGGAGTGGTCAGGCGCACTCATGCAGTCGCTGTGTCTCGTTTCCCGTGCCTTGTACACACGCCACCTCACTGGTTCGTTCATGACATGACCTGCTCGGGAAACAGGACAAGCTACTCACTTTCACAAAGCAAGGAACACTTCGGAACAAATCAACAATACCAGAGAGTAAGAAAAAAAATTCCTATGAAGTGAAGAGGGAAAAATTTTTAGAAATGTATGTTAACATTGTAAAATCTAAATGATAAATATACAAATGGGATGAAGCCAATCTAAGTGTGTAAAAATGTTTAATTACAGTACATTTTATGAAACAGTACTTTTCTACCTTGCAGCAAGCACATTTAATAACTCCCCCTACAAAGTGTTTGCAAGCAGAGTGGGCCAGAGGGACTTGCTTTAATAAATAGGAAGGAATTAGGTAATTGACATGTTAATTATTAACAAATGAATTGGTATGGGAAGATGAGAACTGAAATCCATTCCATCGCGATCGCCTTTATATTTCTTAAGGAAAACCAGTCTTGTTTTCGTGTACTCTGGGGCACTGTGTGTTACACTGTCCACAAGTGCTTTTTGCGTGTGTGTCACTAATGGTAAAAAACGCAGGTCTGGCCTTAGTTTTGCTATGAATACGTAGTGCTACCTTTGGGCAACTAACAGCAAATCTGAGCTCTGACTGCCCCCAGTTGTCACTCAGTTGTGTGATGGCGTCCAGGCCACCACGGACAGCTCCAGGCCTGTATGCTGACACGGTCAGTCTATGCCTTCCTTCATTTGTGTAGCGTGTGTCTCAGGAAGCAGGGACCTTGTAAGTAGGTGAGTCTGATGAGCTTTTTATTTCTAAGGTACATGGTGAAAGGTGTTTTTCAGACATGTTAAAGGTTTTTTTCTCTAAAAGAAATTAGGTGCCATCTGAATTCTGCCTTCATTAAAATATATTTCTCAAAAATTCAGCAAAGACAAACTTTAAATGATACCTAGTTGAAATGAATGCAGTTCTAAAATAGTGAATTTCACATTAATAATCTTAACAACCATTTCAATTCAAGAACAACAATGTGTGAATGTCACTAGTTGGCGACTAACCAGCTGCTGGGGAGTCCCTCAGAGGCCCATGACCACCTTGGTGTCACCATGACCCAGGACTTCACTCACAGCTCTTGCAAGCCCAGAACCTTGGTCTTATTATTGAAATAAGCTAAATTCATCGTCTCTGCTACCCCCGTGAGCTGTGTCTGCCATGCAGACCATGCCCCAGCACCGCCAGTGCCGCAGACGACAGGATCTGTCCTTGGGCTCCCCAAAGGCTGCGTACCTTCCCCCTCTTCAGCTGACTCCACGTGACTTTTTCTTGAAGTGGGTTCTGATTCACTGGCTATGTTTACAGATTCCTGTTACCTAAACCTTACTTCATGGTTCAATTCACAGTGCCAGGCACTAGCATGAACTCTGCATCCTGTACTGCTCTGTTGTGAAATACTCTGAAACTCTACCTTGCTAATTTACAAAAAACAAATTGAAGGAGATCATTACATAGCACAAGGTAGTTAATGCATTCTTTTTATGCTCAAATTTGGCCTTCAGATTCTAAGATTTAAGCATGAATTTTTCTTAACAGATTGATAATCATGATTTTATCAACACCTGGGAATTGGCTAAGAAATAAGGAAATTATAAAGTACAAATCAACTTGAAATTTGAAAAAGGAAAACATAAAGAAAGCAACTTTAATTTTGACTAGTGTGAAGCTCTTGTTTTAAGTTACTGAATTAATACTGCTAATGGAAGTCAACCGCACGCGGGCGTGCAGCAGGCACTCCCCTCGCTGAATGGCTTGGCCCGTGCTTGGTGGACCCGCAGTGCTACCGCAGGTCTTAGTGGTGACCGTCCTGGACCGCAGTGGGGAAGCACCGGGTGTGGGCGTGCAGCTTTACCTTACTGCTCGTAGGGAGCCTTCTCCCGGGTCTCGTCGCTCTGCATTTTCCATGTGTTTGTTTAGAAAGAGGTGGCCTATGGAATCCCAGTTTACAAACTGGAAGAGTGGCACAGAAGGGTTCCTTCACCTGCAGTTGGGCCAGTGGCCATCAGGTGAAGCAGATCCAGGGGGCACCATTCCCATGCATCCCTGTGGGCCAGCGCGGGGCAGCCCTGAGCCCGGGAGGGCCGACCCCGGTGCAGGAGCACCGTGTGACAGGGACCACTACAACCCCTCCATTTCTTACCGTAGAGATTTTATGCTCTATACTAAATTTGACTGTTGAGTTGACATAGTATGTTTTTACATTTGTTATGTCAGTGCTTTTTCTTGTACTCACTCTGAGAAAGAAATATTGTGCATCATGAAAGTAAAATTGACATATGACACAATTTACAGTAAAAAAATAATTTCACTGATTAAAAAGTTACTGTTAATATTGGAACACTTCGTGCCTGTCCTTGACAGACCCTATCTACTCATTAGTCCTATCCAACAGTACTGTTAGTAGCATTTTCCCCCACAGCAACCACATGAGATAGATCATCTTGTATTTTGCCCTTTTTACAGATGAGGAAACTGACCTTGGGAGTGACAGGTAGCTTCCTGAAGGTCACCCGTGCAGCACACAGGCATACCCCTGCTCTGTGGGGGCCGGTGCTCTCATCCTCACTCACTGCCCCAAGGTCAGACACTGGCATCTGACTGGGCACATACAGGGTCCGGCAGAAGTAATGCCCTTTTTAAGTAGTCAAAATAGTGTTATGTTACAGAAATACATGCTATGATTCTGTAAAACAATTTGGTATAGATGGCCAGCTGATTTACAAGGGCGTTACTTCTGCTGGACCCTCTGTGTCCCTGGGGCCAGTGGGTGACATCAGCCTTGGAGATGCTTGTTTCTCCACAGGACCACTTCTGCTGTCACTGCTTCCCTAGCGTGGCTCTCCCGGGCCACCTTCTCGGGCCTGCCCTTCCCCGCCACTCTGTACAAGTTCTCCTTGCCTTTCCTTGTGGTATGTAGCACCACATGACATTGTCTAGATTTATTTCTTTGCCTATCTGAAGCCACCAGAGTGTAAGCTCTTTGCCTCTGTTCATTGCTGAGTGCCCAGCCATGAGCACGTAGCGGGCATGTCAGAGGCGCGTGAGAGCGACTCCCTAAAGGAACGCGGACACACAGTGTTCCGGAGACACGGGCACACCGTCTGGCCCTGCCGTGGTGCTCGATGCGGGGTGTGTTGACTACTGAGTGCGTAAGGATTACCTTTGGGAAATGAAACTAAGGATCATTTTAGTCTCTTTCTCTCTATGCTTCCAGTCTTTTGCATTCAGCTTGCATTACCATATAATCAACTTTTTAAATGAGTTAACTTTTGTAACATATATAGAAAAACGCTACCGAAAGAGAACTGCTCAAGTCACACTGTAAGGTAGTAGGGTCTTTCCCCCTCTCTTAGAAGCTGTTCGTGATACTTTTCACGTTTTAAAGACTTTTTGAAATGCATGTTGACCTACGAAAACTATGGTGCCATATATATCAGTTCAAAAACAAATTATCTTTATTTACACAAATAGTAGGATTTGGTGCCCTTACTTGGGGGTGAGTCCGTTTTCATTGTGAACCTGCATTTGTGCTTCATCCACTCAATTAGTTTCCCTCCCAGGAAGTGCCTAACAGAGCAGCATCGTGAGGTCGGCCTGCGTAGAAACGTAGAGTCAGAAGAAGGTTTTCGAAATACAAGTTTTGATTTTACACAGAATAGATCTTACTTCAGTATGCTAACCTGTAAATAAGCATGTGAGAAATGTTCAACATCACTTGTCATTAGGGAAATGAAAATTAAAGCCCCAAGGATACCCAATGCACACCTATTGAAATGGCTAGGATTTTTTTTTAATTGGTAGTATCAAGGATGTAGAGCAATTAACTTTGTAGGAAACTACACCAGCTTTTTGGTGGAATTTCTTATGAAGTTAAACATGCGCTTACCATACAACCCAGCACTCTCATTCCCAGGGTATTTTCAAGAGAAATGAAACATGTCCACACAAAGACCTGTGCAGCTTTATTCATAACTGTTGGAAACTGGAAACAGCCCAACTGTCCACAGAATGGGATACTGTTTGGCAACAAAAGGGAACAAACTACTGACGTACAACAATATGGATGAATTTCAAAAGCATGTTGCTAACTGAAAGGCGCCAGACACAAAGACCGCAAACGTATGACTCTATTTACGTGACAGTGTGGAGAAGGCGGAACTGTCGGAACAGAAATCAGATCGCTGACGGCCAGGGCTGGGAATGAGACTGACCACTGTCATAATAGAAATATCCTTTGTCTTGACTGTGCTGGTGGTTATAGGACTGTATATGGTTGTGAATTCTAACTCAATAAATCTGACTTACAAGGCCTGACCACTAAGTTTGCGAACCCATCCTAAAAAAAGTGCTACACGCCTCATTGCTGAACATCACTATGGTCACCTTCGAAGTCCTGAAGTTATGCACTGACGCCAGTGCCTAGTGCACCCTTCAATGCAATTTGGAATTCTTTTTCTGGAATGGTCATCAGACCTGTTGTCATATTACCCTTGATGTTCTGAATGTCATCAAAATGGCTTCCTTTCACTCTTTCCTTTATCTTTGGGTAAAGAGAAAAGTCACTGGGGGCCAGATCAGGTGAGTAGGGAGGGTGTTCCAATACAGTTATTTGTATACTGGCTAAAAACCCCCTCACAGACAGTGCCATGTGAGCTGGTGCTTTGTCGTGATGTAAGAGCCATGAGTCGTTGACAAAAAGTTCAGGTCGTTTTCACCTAACTTTTTCATGCAGCCTTTTCAGCACTTCCGAGTAGTAAATTTGGTTGACTGTTTGTCCAATTGGTATAAATTCATAATGAACAATCCCTCTGGTATCAAAAAGGTTAGCAACATCATTTGGACTCTTGATTTGGACTGACGAAACTTTGAGTAATGAAGAATTGGCTGACTTCCATTGTGCACTTTGACACTTTGTTTCAGAGTCATATTGGTACACCCATGTTTTATAGCCAGTGATAACATGGCCCAAAACATCTCTTGTCTCTCCGGAAGGCCTTGGCAAACTTGGACTCCCCTTTGCTTTTGTTCATCGGTGAGCTCCTTCAGGACCATTTTTGCACACACCTTTCTCATGCCAAGATTTTCAGTTAAAATTTTCCTAACTGTTGCTCTATTGATGTTTACTTGGTCTTCAATGCTTCTCATAATCAACCAATGATTTTAACACACAATTCGATCAATTTTTACAATGTTTTCATCACTTCTGCTCATTACTGGTTGCACTGACCTCTCCTCATCAGTGATGCTTTCTCTCCTCTCAGAAAAACGTTGAATCCATCTGTACACTGCCGTTCTCTTCATGGCATTATCCCCATAAACTTGGACTAACATGTCCCTGATTTCACTTCCACTCTTGCCAAGTTTAACAAGAAATTTAATGTTTGTTGCTCTAATTCAAGCTCTGACATTCTTACAACAGCACACACAAACACACAACAATAATAATGAACACCACTCAGCAAGACGTCACCACACATTGACACGAACACAGCTGTGAGACACAGATGCACCACGGTTATGACACCTTACCGAGTTGTGTGCACAGTGCTGCCAACGTAAGCGCCCGGTGGGAAGTTTGGGAACTTAATTGTCAGACCTTGTAAAATAATATTAAGTTGCAGATGGCTATAAAAAGTGATGAGCACCTTTGGCTAAACAAGATAAATGCATATTTAGCTCTAAGTAACAAATATATTTACCATGATATGTAGGTAATTACCCACTTAGTTTTTTCCAACCAGATTAAAGTGTCTGTTCTGTGATTTATGCACCATTTTACCCTCCATAGTATAGGGGAATAATACAGAATCTTTCATGTTCATAACTAATAGTTGAATGATTAAAACTGGAAAGCAAAATTTCCTGTGTGAGTAGACACATTTAATAGTTCAATAAAAGCAGAAAGCTTGGAGTATTGATTGTAACTAGCAAATTTAAATATTGTAGATTCAGGTGTAGAATTATTTGTGATCCTTTTAAAATGATAATGACTTTGAATAGAGTCTGGCTCCTGGCTCCTCTGTCTGGTGGCTGGGTTGAAACCCGAATCCATTTGGTGACCCGCTCTCCAAAGCTAGTGAGCCAGGATGAGCACACTTGCAAACTGTGGGCTCTCGGACTTGGCCGCAAGCCCCGTCCAGCTGAGGTCGGCTGGCCGAGCATCTGCTGCCTTCATTGTGCTTAGTGCTGGACCCATCTGCTTTCTGTCAGAGCCAGTGCCAACGAATTACTAATCTATTAGAGAAACATGGAAGTAAGATTGTTCTTCTCATTCCTGGCTTTCCCTCTCGTGTTTTGCTTGGCTTACATATTTGGTTTTTGTTTATGTGGGGGAGAAAGACATGTTATCAAGTAGGCAAAGAATTGGGGCGGGGGTGAATCATTTTTACTCCTTCCACACATTTTTAAAAGATTGTGGGGAAAGGTCATATTAATGATTATCGATAATATATGATTGTTGCTGATGATGCTGATAGTTAATACCATTTATCAGGTAACTATGCTTGGCACTGTACTAGTCACTTTGGGTCTATTCCCCATTATTACCATTGCTTTGCAGATGACAGAACTGATGTTCAAAGAGGTTAAGTAACGGCTAAGGTCATGCCGCTAGAAAGAGTCAGAACCACTATTCAAACCCAGATTCTCAAACCCATGCTTCATTCATTGCTGCCTCTTAAGCCCTTTAAAAGCCTGCCTCTTAAGCCTGGTTGGAGAAATGAAGGAAGTCGTTGATGCCAAGCCCTTGACCCAGTGTCGCTTTCACAGTGTGGCACAGCAGTCACTATGACCGGAGTGGCATCGTGTATGCCTTTAACGTCCTTGAATTGAATTTACGTACATGCACTCCATCAGAACGAAAGTGTGGAGGGAGAGAAAGTGTCGGAGCAGCCAGGCGTCCTCGCTGCCATTGCCTGTGAGTGTGGCCCCTCGTCTCAGTCCCAGGCCCTGCCTGCCTCGCAGGTGCCACCGTCTCGCTGTGCTGAGTGGCATGCTAATGCTGAAGCCGTTTCATGATGCGTGGCCCCAAGCACAAACCAGCTACTTTATCTGGTGCTCACGCAGAAAAGAAAAATGTCCCCAGTGCCAGAGGGAAGCTGACTGCTGGACTGTTGGAGCGTTCCCACGTGACACCTCCTGTCAGATGTCAGAGGGTAACTTTGACCGTGTGGGCGTCAGGCCCTACTTGTTGTCTCTCTGAAGGCTTTGCGTAACGACGGAGCATGGTAGTGACATAGTAGCTCACCTCCAAGTGGGGCTCACCTCAGGGCTGGAGACTGAGGTCATTACACATGGCTGAAACACAAGAGTGTTGGGCGTGTCGCAGCACCACCAGTGCTGGCAGCCCTGGCTTGTCCGCAGACAGTGTGAGAGATCAGCCTGGGTTCCCCCTCCAGTCGCAGTGTGCTGAGTGGCTCTGTGCCTGTGAAACGTGCAGAGAGAACACTGGGGCCCGCCGGCCAGCCCTGCGCCAACAGGGCCAGGGTTAATACGGATAATGACCAAGGCTGTGTGTTGATCACATTGTTGGACACAGAGTATTTCCAGTGAATGCGTTCACAAGTCCAGATATTAAGTTAAAGGCTTTAATTTGTGTTTGCTTTTTGTTTAGGTAACTACTCCAGACCCCCAGCATATAGTGCAAGCTACAGCGGCCCGGGGCCTGGCATGGGCATCAATGCCAACAACCAGATGCATGGACAAGGGCCAAGCCAGCCGTGTGGTGCCGTGCCCCTGGGACGAATGCCATCCGCTGGGATGCAGAACCGACCGTTTCCCGGGAACATGAGCAGCATGACCCCCACTTCTCCCGGCATGTCTCAGCAGGGAGGGCCCGGAATGGGGCCACCCATGCCCACCGTGAACCGTAAGGCACAGGAGGCAGCTGCCGCAGTGATGCAGGCCGCTGCGAACTCGGCGCAGAGCAGGTACGCCGTCCGGGCGGGCGGTCTGGGTGTGGGCACGCGAGCACGTGCGGGGCACAGGGCTGCATCTCCCCAGGGGCACGGGCTGGAGAGACAGAGAGCGTCCTTTCACTTGGCCGTAAAGTTCGGGCAAGTCAATCACGGACCGTGTTCTCTGAGCCGTGGGCAAGTCAGCTGCGGGACGTTATTTGAAATGCCTGTGCTTTGTTGCTAATCAGTCCTGTTCATTTTCTCATTGCAACCAGCAACCCAGAGCCAGTGGCATAGGGAGTGTCTGTCTAGGCCCATTTAAAACAGTGAGGGTTGGGCAGGAAATTCTAAAGCCTAAAAGCTAGTTAAAATCTAAAACATTGAAAAAGAATCTCTCCCTTTTATTACCCCCCATAAAAGTCTTCATAAGGTAGAAACTTTGTATGTGCACCTATGTGTACTGTGTGCGTTTGTCTAAATGTATATGTGTGAGATTTATATACTTCATATTCTTAAGTTTTTATATTTGTGGGCACACCTCTCTATCTGTCCAAACCAGAATGTGGTTAATGGAGCAAAGATAGTATTTCAGAAAGTTTAAGTTGATAAAGGAAGGCTTTATCCTCAATCTTCTTTTCAGTCCTGATTTTTTAAATTAATTTTTGAAGTAAGTACTTGACCTGTATAAAAATAACATTCTGAATTAAATATGTATGAGGTCAAAGTGAGTATATTTTTAAAGGCGCATAAGTAAATATGGATTATTTTTAACATATGTTAAAATACGTTTTAAAACAAAGCCCATTGAAACATATATATGAAGGAAGATACAGTATTTTGAAAAAAATAGAAGATTGTGATTTTTTTGAAAGGAAAATAAGAGCTTTGTGTGTGTGTGTGTGTGTGTGTGTGTGTGTCCCTTTGTTACATTTCCTCTGAAGCTATTTTGGGAATGTTAGGGACCCTTCCAATCTCACTGCTTCAAATAATAAAATATTTCCCTTGAAGAATCAAAATGAAAATCAGTCATATTCATTCTCCATCAATATCCCTCCCTGCCCTAAACACACACGCATTACAATTACAATCTTCTGAACCCCAGCAGTGTCTCTAAACGGAACCCAGGCAGACCTTGGGGTATGTGTTAATAAACCCGTCTGTGAGGACTGGTGGGGCTGGTCCAATTGAAGTTATAATTTAGGTTTAAATGAATTGCCTACTGTTGCAACTCATAAGAGCACAAATTATTTTCTTTTTAAGTAGAAAGCACCTGATTGAATTTGACATGAAGCCTTGGGTAGTGGTCTGGGAAGAAGATAACCACCAAAACGTCCTGCTGGGCTCCCTTTCTGAATCAATTTGTGTATCATTTTATATGTTAACATATAAAAGCACACCCATGCATTTGCCTTGTCTGTAACCCGAGACCCTTGGAAAGCTGTGCCTTCACACACTGTCCCTTTGAGCTCCCCTGGAGTTTAAGTGGAGACTGCAGGCTTTCCGGCCTTTACCAAAGTCCATGCTGTACTTCAGAACTGGACTCAGATGAGATCTGCTGTCTCCCGTGCCCTGTCCCACAGCCTGACTTCCTTTTGAGGAATGGGACCCAGTTCCACTCCCTCAGCCGCGTGGGACGGAGTCCTGTGCCGCATTCTGTGCCCCGCCACACCTACGTGTGGAAATGACAGAATGGACGGGGGATTCATATTTGTCAACAGAACAAACCAAAGAAGTTGTTCTTCTGTTCTGCTTTAGGCCACCATACATTAGGTCGCCTGCTTATCCCAGCCAGTCTGGGGCTGGCGGACGCCCCATGTTTTCTTCCCAGCACCCCAACTATGGCAACTCTCAGGCTCCCATGATGCACCAGCCTGACCAGTACGGGTAGGTAGCAGCATACCCTGACTCGCTGCGGGGCCTGGGCATTTTTAAACCGTTCATGAACGTGCCACCTGGCTGCAAAAGTGACACCCAGAACAGGGAAGTGAAAGACCTAAAAGAACTCCATCTCAGAGGGGGTTGTCGTTCTGTTGAGTTTGTTCTTTTTGGGGTTTTGTTTGTTCTGTTTTGTTTTTCATGCTTACGAATGGTACTGTGGCAGTTGGGTAGCAGCCTGCATGCTGTCCCCAGACCCTGTCTTTGCATGGCTTTCGGCATGGCTCCTTTCCTTCACACCTGGGAGGGAATAGAAACTTCTACCTACAGAACAGCAATGAAATCGCCTCCTCTGGTGCCGTTTCCCCCGCTGTTGTCGTTGTGTTGTCTAGGGACTTGTGTTTTGTAGCACTGTTATCATGACTGTTACTGTCATTCCTGCCACTGCAATGGCCTGCTCCTCCACATACCCTGCAATCAGAGTGCAGACTCACTGCAGGACCCATGCCTCAGGGTATTAGTAGGACTTGTGAGGGGTTTCATTATATCATCACTGAACAGGCATCTGTCCCAAAGATTTCTATTACTTCCTTCTCCAAGGAGTTTTAGAATATTGAAGTCACCGGGAAAATACAGTTAAATAATCCAGCACAGAATTTGCTTTCTAAACAGTGTTGCCAGATGACTGTCAATTACAACACAGGAATTACATACAGCAACAAAAAGTGTCCCTTCCTTTCCTACTACAAAACTACCTAGTATCAGGCTGTCACCATTTTAGGTTAGTGAATACTCTTAAAGTATATGATTCTTGAGTGAGTTTCTAAGCAAAAATATTGTGACTGAGATCTTTTTGCACATAGTAACCACAAGATTATCCTACACAGACTGAATCGTGGTCAGTAGTTAGTTTCAGTAGAAACATACCATATTTTTGGTTAAAACAGGGAACAGTCAACTAGCTTTGTTTCAAGACTACACTTACAGAACTATGCTCTCCTTGTTACGAATGCGTGACACACAGAGCTTTTTCACAGTTTTATATTCTGTGTACATTTATCTAGACAGCAAAAGCAAATGGTAATTTTGCATTTGAGAGTTCGAAAATCCTGTAAACATGGTTCTAAATGTGGAGCAACAAATACAGAATTCTGTAAACATAATCCTGAACGTGAAATAACAAGTAGAGAATTTGGGGAGGGGAACTGTCTTTTCCTCTTTTTTCCAGTTTCTTGTGCTGCTTTCAAGGTCACTTCCTGAGTCAGTAGGAAGATCCCAGTGGGGGGAGAAAAGCATTCATCATCAGCTGCTAATCCATAGGATCTGTCCTCTCCCAACTCAGGAGTCCTATTTAGACCCACAAAGCTAGTTTGGCGGTGCCTTGCCAAGCCACATTAAGCAGCTGTGTAAAATGAATTTAAATGGCATGCATCAGAGTAAAATCTGTTCCACTGGGGCAGAAAATCAATGTTAGCTAACCAGCACGGGAAGATCGGATCTGCGGGTTAGCCAGCGGCGTCCAGATAGCTTCCTTAGAAAACAGCACCTCCTCCGTAATTAAAAATGCGGGAAAGAAAGACATTGGCATCTCCACGTAAAGGGTAAATCCTGTGGCGGGCACTTGGCCACTTGGCGGAGGCGCATTTCAGCACCCCCACCCCCGGTGGCTCTGAATTTTGTCTCCCTCATCTACCGTATTCTTTCTGAAAAAGAAAGAAAACTTTTGTATTTGAAATCTTCCTTTTCACTTTGCAGTACACATGACCTGCTGTGCCTTTCCTTTCTTTTTTAAGCAGACGCTTGAAGGCAAGAAAACATGTATAATACATGTTTTAGTGCTGTGGGCTCAGAAATTTGATTTTCAACATGCTTTTGCTTTACTTAACAGCTCGTTGCCGCAAATTCGTGGTTTTGCTTTTGTTTCTGTTTTCCTTCCCCATCGATAGATCTGTCAGGGTCAAGGTAGGCTGGCAATTAGAAAAGCCAGATCGCGGTCTTGTCTTCTCCTTCGGAGGGGAAGAAGCAGTTCAGTCCTTGCAGAAACAGTGTTCCCGTTGGTGGTAATGACTGCTTTCTTGGGTCAGAATCCCAAAGGGGCTGGAGCCTGGGAAAGCATCTGAAGAACACAAATCAGTGGCAGAAGTAGTGCGTGAGAAAGTACGTGTGCACAACTACACAAACAGGAAGCTCCGTGTACAGGGGTGCGATTGTGACAGTCACGTGCGGGCTGCCTCAGCTGGTTGACTATCTGATAGTTCAGAGAAAACCACAGGTGTGCCAGGTCGGAAGCAGCTTGACTAATTCATTGTTTTGGAGTGGCAGGTAAAACCCACCTGCTGCATTGAGCAAGTCAAGGAAAGGAACGATAGATGAGTTGTCTTTTCCACCTTTGGAGTAAAGGAATCCCTTATTTTGATGATAAGAGGATTTACAAGACCACGTGGTGAATCTCATTGTTCAGGTCCTAGATTAGCTGAGTCATAATAGCCAGTTATTTGAAATTAACAATTTATATGTGTCCAGGACACCCCACCCCACCCCCCACCCCTGTACACACTGACACTTTTTACTCAGAAAATGCGTGGCCGCATTTAGTTTTAAAGGTTACTGGCTAATGTGATGGTCTTTTGAAGTAATGCAGAACAGCAGGAGGAATTCTGGCTGATCTTCCTAACAGCCTAGTTCAGGGGTGGCAGTGACGTTCATCTTCAGGTGAGTTCTGATGGCTGTCACCTACAGCATCATGTTGGGACGGTTCTAGGATGTCGCTGGGGCTCCAGTTCGCCAGATTAGGAAAGACTTCAGCCTGCCGAATCCCATGCTACAGTATCATCCGTAATTGTTCTTGAGTGACTGAATCCATCATCAGTGACCTTCATTCATAACACACACCCGTGACATAAACTTCCCTCCGTCTTTTGGTTCGCTCGAGGCAGCACCCGGAAGTGTCTGACAGGTGACATCTCTGCCAAACACACGTGATCTGTGAGTTTGGGTATTGCCGTGACCCGCACGGGTTTCCGGGAAATGGGCTCCAAGTCTGCTGCTGAGCCCGGAGCTCCCAGGGGCCTGGCAGCCCTGGCTCGTCGGGCCTGGCTCGGTGTTGGTGCCACCCCCGGACTTCCCGTGTGTCAACTTCAGCCACGTCCTTGATGACCGCAATGGTTTAAGTCCGTGTTCTGGCACAGATCTTTAAGTTAATGACATTTTCATGTGACTAGGTTCCTGGAGGCTGTAGAGTTTCAATGACAGAATAATAGGCTTTATTTCAACATGGCTCCTTTCCTTCATGCCTGAAAGGGAATAAAAACTTGTACACCCCCCCCCCCCCAGCAGTCATGAAGTCACCTACTGCGGTGTCATTTCCCAGAGCAGGGAGGATGCTAGACGTCATCTGGTCTCTGCCCCTGCATTTCATGGTGGAGGGAGCGAAGGCCTCTGGCCACCACCGGCCCCCGCAGCCAGGCCCGGGCAGGCGGCCCCCGGACCTGGCCCTCCTCGCCCTCAGTGCTGTCTCTCTAGCTTTTCCCTTTTAAATAAGCCTCTTACTCTCGGTTCTGCCTCATGTCTCAAGGCTGTACTGTAAGCAGCCAAACTACCCAGAGGCCTAGCGGAGATCCCGCTCCTCGCGGGCAGTCCGGGCTTTCCGCTCAGCTCGGCCTGTGTCCCCTGAAAGGCAGGCCGGCACGTTCCCTCCCGAGCTGGCACCTGGGCTCACTTTGGGGCGCGGAGCCGTTTGCTGGACGGCACGCAACCGGGCTTGGGTGTCCACCCTCGCCGGCCCCCCTCCAGCGCTGTGTCCCTGCTCGGCCGGGCGCTGGCTGCCGCGGCGCGTGTGCCCACGTGGACCCGACACTGCCGGTGCCACGCAGGCCACGCCTGTACCCTCTTGCTGTCCCCAGAAGGCCCTGGACTAACCGAACATCTAAATTATTAGACTTGTTCGTTTTGAAAAAGTGAGCGAGAACGAGAACGAGTCCCTCTTACTGTTGCCTTCGTGCTGCGTGGCACAACCACAGGTCTGGAGACCTACGTCCTAGTACGTCCCGTCGTACCAAAGCGAGGATAACGGAAATCAATTTTAAAATACTTTCTTTTTGCATAAAGCAGGAGACTGCGGGGGGTGGGTGGGGGGGGTTCGTCCTTCAGTGGCCCCAGGGCTTGTACCGCATGCGCTCCACCTGCAGGCCCCAGAGGGCTGGCCTGTGCTGGGGGACAGCCACTGCATCTGTCCCCTGTGCGCCCCACACACACCCCTCTGGCAGCTGTTCTTCGCAGAAGTGTGTTTATAAGTCATTTTCTCTATTGCTTTCTGCCGACAAGGCGCTTTCTCTGTGTCGTTTCCCCTGAAGCCCGAGACGCAGTGCTGCTGGCGGCAGGAGCCACCGGTGTGGCATGCATGCGTTCACGTGTCGCAGAGAAGGGCTGAAACGCTTCCGTGTCGCAGAACAGCGGGGACCGTGGGCCTGACGGGCCACAAGTGATGGGTATTAAGACAGAACTTAGCCCTCTGCATTTGGGACAGCTGGGTTTTAAAATCACAGCTCTGGTTTGAAAAGTCGTGTTATTGAAAGACAAGAAGACTTCAAAGACTTAAGTCATGTTTTTATTCCTGCAATTAAACGTAAGCCTTTCCATTATCATCTAAATACTGTGCTCAATTTTTAGCCCATTTTCCCCTCAAAATTTCAAATTTGAATGAATATTATGTTGCTATTTTAAGATTATGATTTCAAGGAAATCGTTCAGAGTTATAGGACTGTTAGGGCAGCCATAAAGAACAATTCTTATTCTTCAAATCGAAAAAGTAGTAAAACACTGATCAAAGTATGAAGCGCACAGCAGACCTTTGCCAGACTAGAGTCTGAGGTTCCCCGAACAACAGTTTTGTCCTGGAGATTGTTCAGCCCATCCCAGCCTCTCGCCCACCAGGGGGAGGGGAGGCTCGCGGGCCTGTCCTTTCCTAAACCCCTGGGTGGCTCTGGTGACGAGGGACGGTGCTCGGGTAAGGACTGGCATTTGGGATTCCTGCATCCGGAGGATGCTAACGAAAGACGGGGAAGGGGCAAGAAAGTGCCGCCTCGGATGCCCCGCTGCTGTGCCTTTTCCCGGTGGGCACTGGGTCGGGTCAGGAGGAACGCCGGCAGGCCCCCCACCTTCTGCCACGTAGGTCATCTCAGACGCCAGTGTCCTCACCCTGAAATGCTCCAGGTTCCCCACCTAACCCCGCCTGCCTCCTTAACGCAGAATGTCCCCAGTCCACACCTCACGGCTGGCTGCTGTCCTCACTGTTGAGATAACTCCGCACGTGTGACTGGGTCGGGCTCTTACTAACCACGGAGTCTCGCCTGGGTGGAGGTGTGCCTTGTGCCACTTGCCTTCACGTCTGACCTCACGGCCCTGCTAGCATCTCTGCCCCCACGTACCCACACCCTCAGACCAGACCAACGGGGATTCTCCCATCTAGTCAGCGTCCAGCCCACTCATCACCGCAGAAAAGGCAGCCACGCAGCCCAGCCGGCCCCAGCTGCCCGGCCATCGAATGGCAGGACGGAAACCACGTCCCTCTCGAGTGGTAGCATTGTCCTCACTGCCACCTGCAAGGCCCGTGCCGGTTGGGTCGAGTTGTCCTCCGCCTGTCACCTGATCACCTCAACAGCGTTCTGGGCTGAAGGCGGCGGGAATTCGTGGTGGAGAGGCGGGGACATGTGTCTTCACCTGCCCCGGGCTGGGGTTGGGGAAGGGCTGCGGGTGACGCTGGGCGCTCCACCTGGGTGCTCCGCCAGCTCACACGGCCGCCCCCTCCAGCTCCTCGTTGTCCTCACCTTCGTTCCTGTCGTGAACTCTGCTTCCATTGCATAGGCAACAAAACTACACCAAGCCAAAACGCACAGCTACACAACGGTAAGGCTTCGTTCCTTGCTTTGCACGTTGACTGCTACTGCGTTGCCTTTGACTCTTAAATACTCACCAGGTAAGAACTCGCCGGGTCCCTGCCCTCCCACTTCTCAGAGCAGAACGTCTGTGAGGACAGAAAGAACTTGTTTGGCTCAGTTTTCAGGCTTTTCCTGCAACATTTTTACCCTAACTTTGAACAATGTTTTGCTTAAACAAATTAAATAACATGGCCCAAGGCTGCATTTAGCTCAAGGAAATCAATGAGCATTTTAGGAGGATTTTTTTTTAAGTTAGAAATGACTATATTGGTATTTTTCCTCGCACAGCAGCTGTGGACAAGTGTATTCTTTGTTAGAGGGTTTTACAAAATACTGCTGTGGCCAAGTACATGAGATGAGATCTCAGGACCCAGATTCTTTCTGTTTTTGGCCAACAGCCTGGTCCATTGAGGCAGAAGAAGTCTGTGAGTGCACAGAGATCTCTGCATTTCTCATTAGCTCCTAAAACATCACTCAGACGATTGTCGCGATTGCTGCTTAGTTCCTCAGTATTGTCTGTCACACAGATTTGCTGCCCATATCTGAGGTGCCCAGGCCGGGAAGGAGACTCACTTCCCTTGTCAGGTCACTCTCTCCTTCGTCCCCAGTCCCCAGGAAAGGGATGTCCTGGTGTAAATGGTGGATACTGTTGTCCCTGAAAAGGAATAGCCCTCCTTGTGCATTACTGGAGATCTTTTTTTAATTATGATCTCAAGATAAACTTCTTTTAAGTAAAGATCTTTAATGCAATTAGAAAGGGGTACCGTTTTCTTTCCGAGGGACATCAATGGCAACTCATTTCTACAAGGGATAGCGGGTGTCATTTTTACCGGACCAAGGACATGTGCTGTTTGGTTTGCATCTTGTCAGAGGCCAGTAGGAAGCTACGTGTATCAGAACCCACAAAGCTCTGGGGTCACCTCTTGCAAGGAGAAGACAGGTTTGGGGCCCCCCTGCTTCCCTGTGGCTTCCATCATGTCCTGCACTGGCGGCAGCCAGGGTGCTGGGCATCACCAGGGAAAGGCTGCTGGCACAATCCGAATGAAGCACCTTCGAAAGGGAGACTTTGCGTGCGGTTCCGTGTGGTTGCCAGTGAACAGTTTATACTAACAGGACAGTGGGCTTGAACAAACCAGTCACGTTTGAGATGAAGAGAACATTCTCCGTTATCAATTACCAAAATGCAAGCAGCCAGACACCTCTTGCGTTCTCTTCACACCCCGCGAGGACCTCTGGAGCCCTCTGTGTTCTGGTTGCTTGAGAGAGAAGATGAAGCTCCATCAGTTGCCTTAGGAGCGGCTCAAACCGGGCACCTGCGTCAGGCGAAAAGGAAGTACTGAACCCCGAAGTCACACACCAGGTGCCATTTCAGCAGGACGTGCCAGGAGCAGGTGATGGCAGGTTGGGACCCTCCAAGAAGCCTGCCCGATGCAGTTTGCAAAAGAAAAACGTCTTTCTGGTGTTGCAGGCTTTTGAGAAACCCCGGGTGGAATTTGCGGTATTCCTCGGTGCGTGGTGGAAATAGCTTCCCCAGGCTGCGGGGCGAAAACTCAGCTCTTTGGAGAAAGGTGGAGACAACCAGGAGGAATGCTCTAGACGCAGAGGCCCTGTGCGCAGTGGCACGTTACAGAGGTCGGTGGCAGTGACGGCCCAGGGAGAGGCTCTGCTCCTGCGGCCTGATCCGCTCACCACCCCCACCGAGAAAGGCCGCGCTCGGGACTGCGCCAGCGAAGTTCCACAGCCCTTACGGAGAGGGTCTTCTTCATGGAGCTCTTGAAAAGTAACATCCCTCTTTGCTCATTCTTACAGCAAAAACAAAACTTCAGGGTGTGGATTACCGGCCGGTTTGGGGAGTGCCTGAGGGACAGCGGGGCAGTGACCCCGCTTGCTGTAGCCTAGTTGCCGTGGTTCACACCCATCAGCTCTCTGCAGGACACCGGCCGGGCTGCCTCCAGAGGAGGGCGCGTTGGCGGGGAGGGAAGCTCTCAGGGAAGAGGCTCCGGCAGGACCTGGTGTGTGTGGGGGAGGGGGGGCGTGCTGCGGGTCCCCACTCTGCTTTCTAGATGTGAGCGCCCAGCGGCCTTGTGGGAGCTCAGAGAGCGTGCCCAGGGCCAACCTCCTGATCTCTCCAGTGTGTTCGCTCAGTCCCATCATCCATCGTCCTGTGGAGCCGGACCCTCGGGAGCCACCTCGGGGCACCTTTCCTCTCCTCCCAGTGTCTCGCTCACCGCTGAGCCCTGCCGGGTTTACCTCCGCCATCTCACTGCGCTGTTGCCCCCCGGACTGTGGGCACCCCCCCCACACACACACACACACACACACACCCCACTTCCTGGCTCCAGTGCGTCCCCTGTCCAGTCCCACAGCCATGCCTTTGGAATGCAAAGCTTTCTGGGCCCTTTCTCCTGCTGAAAGACACCCCCTCTCTTCCTGCCCCCCTGAGGATTCAGAGAAACCTTCCAGAACCCGCCTCCCTTCCCTCCCTCTCTGCTCTCACTTCCG
>PVJL010004752.1:0-122634 GCA_004026885.1 Lyroderma lyra | reverse complement strand
CAAGTCAAGCCAATGGCTGCCAATCGCCCGGCAGCCGCACCGGCCAATCACAGTCCCGAGAAGGCGGGGCGGGTCATTGCAAGCCAATAACAGCAAGAGAAGTCAGCCTCAACCTCTCGGGTTCTGGACTGACCCGGGACTGTCGCGTTATAGGTCCACAGTACCTGCCCGAATCTTGGTGAAGGTGAGCCTTAGACACTGCGCGATCGTCCAGGTGAAGGAACCTGAAGAGAGGCCAGTAGGTGAGGAAGGGGAAGCTCGCGGGCTCCGGTCCTATGCTCCACCGTATTGAGGGGATCGCGGTCTGACGTGGATGCCCGCTTAGGGCCTGATGGGGGCACTCACATCCAGTGTGAGGGGGGCGTGGAGGGAAACGGTGTGAAATTCTTAAGCGATGAAACTGAGCTGTTGCTTGTTTCTTGCCCTTTGAGAGTTTACAGTCAATCGGAGATGGGACATATTAGATGATAGGTATAGCACAGGGTCATAGAATGGTGAAAGTTTTACGAAACAGAAGCACGACGGAGGCGATGATAAGATCTGGTGTGTTAGTGCAATGTGGGTAGTCGGGTGGGAAAGGGCGTCCAAGAGGACGTTACTGAACGATGAAAAAGAGTGGAGTGGGAGGACAGTTCCAGCAAGGAGGTACTGTTTCTCTGGCCAGAGAGGAATTAAGCAGCAGGAGCAGTGAGTGGCCAGATAGTGTAAGAATTTGAAGTTAGAGTAGCGAGGAGAGATGATGAATGGAGAGGTCTGGCAAGGCCTGTTTTGCTTGCATCACTGAGGGCCGTAGTCTTTATTCGTTACTGAGGCATTCCTTTGAATTTGAAGGGTTTTGAGAGGGTTAACTCTGCTGTTTAGAGATCCTAGCATTGTGTAGTAGAAGTAAGGTTTAAGAAGGGCGAGCTCGGAGGCAGGGCAACTCCCCACAAACGAGGGACCTTGTACAACCCCGGCTTAACTAAGGTAAAGCGTCCAACCTTGGCTGACAGTACTCAGAGAGAGCTACATTTCACGGTTTCTCAAAGACTCAACATATAACCAAATTTCTTTTTTTCTGAGGATCTATTCAGCTGACTCCAGAGCAGGTGTCCAGTCAGTCATGTTGTCCAAGGATGAGAAAAGGAAAATTCACTTTTTCTTTCTCCTCCCTTTTCCTCTTTAATTTTATTTATTTATTATTATATTTTGCTTTTGTTCAGTTGGCAGCAATGTGTCCATTTCCCTCCCTGTGCATAGAGGGTAAAACTCCTGAATGTTAAACCCAAGATATCCCTAAATGGAGTGAGAGTTTGAAGACTGTACCTAGGTAGTGGAGATAGGAGAGACTTAGAACATTCTTTCAGAGATGACTAAGTAAGTGATGAGCAATTCATCAAATTAGAAATTCCAGGAAGTAGGGAGTATTTGGGCAGGGTTGTTAGCAGTTGCCGAGCTTTTGGACATGTGTTTGAAGCACCTCTGAACTGTCCCCTTGCAGCAAGCTGGAGGACTTTTGGATAATTAGAACCTGGAGTTTAGGGGAAAGAGCAAGAAATAGAGATTATGAATATCAGCAGATTTTAAAAATAGGAAGTAGTTAGTATCACCCAAGGTAATCTGGAATTACAAGATTATTACTAGAAAGGAGTGAGGAAAGAATCATTGGGAAACTTTCGAGCCTCATTGATCAAGTCTTTTTTTCTCAAAAGCTATACACACATGGTTAATCAGCCATGTATCCTTTCTCATCTCCTGGTTGAGTCTTTGACTCTATGCTCTTTCTACTCAAACATCCCCTTATTCTCCCGACCCCTTCTACTCTACTTTACTCTCTTTTAGTCTGGTCTCCCCCCCATCATGCTCCTGACTCAGTTTAGATGTTATCTTTCTCTAGGAACTCTCTCCGGTCCTCTGTGTTCCCATAGCACTCTGTGTTTCCAACCCTTTCTTGTTCTTATCACATACTTTTATGATAGTCTGGTTACCTCTTTGTATTCCTCACTAGATTTTTATGTTTTGTGAAGACAGGGGTGAGGGCTGAAGCTACTAGCACTGTGGCTGCACCTAGTAGCTCAAACTAATCAGACTTGAATACATGTGAATTCCAAGAACCAAGGAAGGACAGTGTTTCAAGGAGGGAAGTATCAGACATCCCAGATTGGTCAAATAAACTCCAAAGAATGTGCGTTGGGTTTGGCAGCTAGGAGATCCTTAGTGATTTTATTAAGAATAAGTTCAGTGCAGTGATGAGAATTGAAAGCAGATTGAGTTGCTGGAGAGTATATGGGAAATGGGAAAAAGAAGATAGCCTGTATGGAATACTCTTTCAGCAGGCATAAGTGAACTGTAGGAATTACTCTCCTTTTACTATAATATTTATTGTGTGTTATTATTTATGATTATAATGTAACATAATAGATTAGGGCATTGGCTTTCCCACTTAGTAGTTTTATAACTCGGGATAGTTGTGGGATCTTTCTAAAGCTGAGTTTTTCATTTAGAAAGTGGAGATAATAAAAGTACCTACCTCATGAAAATGTGGTAAGAATTAAAGTCTTTAATGTATAGAGAGCACGTCACATGCTTAGAACACAGTTCCTGGCACAAAGAAAGTGCTCAACAGTTGTTAGCTTCTTAAAATTTCCTGTGTCAGGTCCTGGCCAAGTGCTTCCTGTGCATTCTTTCTTGGACTCATTGGAAGAACTATCGCTATTCTTTTTTCCTTTTTTAGCTTTATTGAGGTATAATTGACAGATAAAATTATAAGATATTTAAAGTGTACATCATGGTGATTTGACATTGTGAAAAGATTCCCACCGTCTAGTTACTATTCTTTACATTTTGCAGGTGATAAAACTGAGGCTCAGAGAGGTTATTTAACCTGCTCAAGGTTACAGAGCTAGGAAGTGATATTGGTTCAGAATTGTCAAATTTGTTAATGACCTCATGAAAAATGAGGATTGGAATGACTGTTTTAGTTCGCAATTTAGAAGATCTTTGAATACATCTTGGTGAGAGTAGGGAGCTAGATTGCAAGTAGTTGAGTGAGTTGCGTGGATGATTAAGCAGTCAGAGGCTTTATGTTGACCTTCCCTTTGAGAAAGAAGTTGGTTGGTTCAAAGAAACAGATATGCTACAGTGGCTTTGGGAAGAGGTGACAGGTTAGGAAAGTGTTTCTCAAGAAAGGAAGACTTGAGTATGTTTTCAAACTTGAGGCAATGGACTCAGTAAAGAGGGAAAGACAAAAAATACGAAAGGTTAAGTGAGTGATGGACACATTCTTGATTAGCTGAGAGAAGAACACAAGATTAGTCAGTCTTAGAGGAGAGGAGGGTGAGTGAGCAAAGAGAGGGTTGGGATGGCGCAGGATGTAACACCGTAGTCTCCATGGTATAAGTCCCTTGAAGATGAGTCGGACAAAATAAGAAAGGATGCAAAGTGAATTCAGAGACCTGAGGAAGTTGGCTAAGCTTTGCAATATCCTCTATGAGGGGTGGGATAAGAGGTCAATTTGGGGGTTGAGGGAGCGAAGGGAGCATTTTAAGCACTATTAAGAGTGCTCCTAAAGCTTCAAATATTTGTTTTTAGAGTGGTCCTTGATAATTCATAAATCAAAAACAGCAGTGAACATTTTTAGGCAAGTGTCATTCTTCTTAAGTTCCTCCATTTTTGATTTGGTGACCAATTAAGCTTTATTTTATAAGTAAAACATGCTCATGAAAAAAATTAAAGTTGTAAAAAGGTATAATATAAAATGAGAAGTTAGTTTTCTTCCTCTCCTTCATAACAATACACACAACACTCTGTGTGTGTGTGTGTGTGTGTGTGTGTGTGTGTGTGCGCGCGCGCACATGAGCATACACACGCACCCTCATTATCTCTTGCTCTCTTTTTCTGGAAGTCACCACAATAAATTGTTCCCGGTGTATCCTGTACATTTTCTGTGTTTGTCTCTTGTGTGCACCTGTACATGAAAGTGTATAAATAAATAAAACACATAATCCTTCACAAAAACATAAGTGGGGCTCTTGTTATGCATAATATTCTACAACTTGCTGTTTCACTTACCACTGAGTCTTATTCCTCTATCTTTGTGGAACGTACAGATCTTCCCCGTTTTAGTGGCTGTATAATTGTCTATGGGAGGACGTAACAGATTATTAACTCCTTTCCTATTGATGGACTAGTTTCTTTTTTCTTTTTCTTTCTTTGTTTTCGCTATTTATAAGCAATGCTTCCTTCAGTCTTAATGTGCCTGTCTTTATATAATTGAGTGACAAGTTGTTGGGTCAAAGCATGTAATCATTTTTAATTCTGATGGGTATTATATATTCGTTTATGTTTACAGAATCATAAAGCTGTCTGCAGAGATTTGAAAAAATGGCAACAAATGAAAGTGTCAGCATCTTTAGTTCGGCATCATTGGCTGTGGAGTATGTTGATTCGCTTTTACCTGAGAATCCTCTGCAAGAACCATTTAAAAATGCTTGGAACCATATGTTAGATAATTATACAAAGTTCCAGATTGCAACATGGGGATCCCTGCTAGTTCACGAAGCCATTTATTTCTTATTCTCTTTACCTGGATTTTTATTTCAATTCATACCTTACATGAAAAAGTACAAAATTCAAAAGGTGAGTATGATGGACTTGCAATGGAATGTTATCATTAATATTGAACATTTTAAAACTGTAACTTTGTTTTGAGAAACTTTAGATCAGGGCTGTCAATAGAAGTATAATGAAGCCACATACGTAATTTAAACTTTTTTAGTAGAATACATTTTCTAGTGGAATACATTTGGATGTCTAAAAAGAATGAGAAAAATCAATTCTAATAATATATTTTACTTAATACAATAAATCTAAACTATTATTATTTCACCAAGTAATCAGAATGAAAAAATACTTAATGGGATATTTTATGTTCTTATTCTCATCATGTCTTTGAAATCCATTGTGTGTTTTACACTAATTTTAGCCCATCTCAATTTGGACTAGCCATGTTTAAAGTATTCAGTAGGCACTTACTATTAGTTGCTACCATATTGGATAGCGCAGCCTTAGATCATTATTGATAATATTTCAATAGTAATTTGTTAAATTGTGCTTTAAGTGGATGTGATGTTTATCTAATTTGGGTTTATACATTTAATTTTTAAACTAGCTGGAAAGGAAAGTTAGGGGAATTTGTAGGTATTATTTTGCAGTTCACTCCAGCTCCTGATGGCTCAGTCCCTAAGTGTATGTTAATATTCTAAGACCTTGCTGAGGGTTATTAAATTTTGTTTTTTTCCCTCAACATAAGGTGGTAGTTGTGCAGCATTCTTGTCATCTCAGATGAGTAGTGCCCCTAGTCTCTAGGTGTTTGTTTCAATGCACTAAATCAGGGGTGTGCAATCTCTTGGCTTCCCTGAGCTACACTGGAGGAAGAACTGTCTTGGACCACACATAAAATACACTAACACTAAAGGTAGCTGAAGAGCTAAAAAAAGGTCCATGCATAATTTTCATCATGTTTTAAGAAAGTTTATGAATTTGTGTTGGGCAGCATTCAAAGCCTTCCTGGGCTGCATGCAGCCCATGGACCGCGGGTTGGACAAGCTTGCACTAAACATTTCTTGAGAGCCCACTGTGCCTAATGGGGTGTTCAGATCTGCACAGTGCCTCTTAGTTTGGAACACAGGGAAAGTGACCTCTATTAATGTGTAGTCTACTGAGCTTGACAGTTCCCAGGAAAGAATCTGGACTAACTTACCTAGAGAGAGAGGACTTCTCAGCACTTGGTAAACCCATGATAGTTTCTCATGCTTACTATTGACTTTCCTAAAAAGTCATGCCAAACTAAAACTCAGGGGCGCAGTCCTGGTAGAAAGAAGACGTTTTGAAAGTGTTCGTCTATGGAGACAAACACACACTGTCTATGCTGGATGGCAGTCAGTGCATGCATTCTGTCTCAGTCTCAGTTTTCTTGCACCTCCTGTTGAGTCCACTTTCAGCCAGTTCTGACATTGATCCTCACTGGGGATAGTGCAGGGGGTCAGGTGCCTGGGGACTCCAAGCCAAAGGAGGGAGGAACAAAAGGGAAAGGGGGCGTACTGAAAGGGGATGTGGCCCAAAGGAGAGGATCCTGTTACCAAAACTGAGGTCACAGAAGTTCCAAAGTGCTTTTTAAAGAAGGGCTGGCTTTGAAAGGGAGAACTCAGTTTGGATGTCTGAAGTCCTCACGTGCGTTTGGGAGGATTCTGGCTGCCATGCGTTACCCGTTGATTTGGTTATATGGCTACTTTGGTGCATGGCTGGTCAGGCCAAAGTATCCTTGTCCTTCTGGCCCCTGCGGTTGACTCATTGATTGGTCAGAGATGTTAACCTTTCCAGAGAGAGGAAGATGTTTTTTCAGTCAAGGTTTTATGAGTGGTTTGAAAATAAACTATGGTAAAGTAAAGGTCAAGCAGTCCTCTAATTGGTTATAGGTAGTTGTTTATAAACAGAGATTAAAAGGTTGGGTAATACGGCTTCAAGTCTGTCTTCAATGTGTCTTCCTTTGAGTTTCACGACTGAAAGTTTCTGCGTTGAGCTTTTTCGATGCTAAAGTAAATTGTGATGGTTAACCAGTGCAAGCTTTCACAATATAAGGGGACTTAAAAACAAATTTTTAAAAAATCACTGCAATTAATTACAGTAGTTCCCATACTTAAGATATTGTAATTTGAAAAGTTTCATTGGCAGATTTTTGAAATTTTAAGTAAGGACATTTAAACCAAAGCAATAACTACTGTTTGTTATCATCATCTTTTTATAAAAACAAAAAGCACTTTTTCTTATGTAAGTGTAGCCCTTTAAATTGGATAATTTTAGTTTTTTGTTGTTTTTTTTAATATGGCTTGCTAAGCAAGTTGGTATCCTGATGAGGTTTAATTGAAATTTTTTTAAATGAACATTTGATCTCACTTCTCTCATTTTGGCTTTAGTCTGTGAACTTCATCATCTGTGGGCAGTAGCTCTCCATTCTTTGGGAACCAACGGACATATCTCTGAAATTTTCCCAGCTGCAAGTGTTTATAATTCTGTCATTATAGATGCACAAAAATATAACAATTTCTGGGAATGAACACTGCCAAATGTCTGGAAGCATTGATTTACCTGTGTAATAAAGGCTTTCAATGCTGCTGATATGATCGCTTCTAAAAGTTGGGAGACCCACTTCCTATTTTAGCGTAACACATTTCTTCTTTGACATTCCTGGTGTAAGAAATGAATGATCTGTGGACAGCAAAGACTGTTAGTCATACTGTAGTCATCTTTGGTTTGAGATCTTGTGTTCATTGTGTCTGGATTTGTCTAATTTCTTCACTTGTTCAAAGTACTAGTCGTAGTTGTCAGGAATTTAAAAGAGAAGGATGTTGTGATTCCTGGGCTTTAGTTATTGTAACAGTTACTGTAATGTAGAATTCATATAAGATAGATTAATTAAATAACATATAATTAAGGTTTCATTAAACATTAGAGAAAAAATTAGGAATTTACTTCTGGATGTCAGGCTAACCTGATAACAGAGGCTAATATAAATTTTGTGCTTTTTCTCCATAGGATAAATCAGAAACATTGGAAAGCCAATGGAAATGCTTTAAAGTACTTCTCTTTAATCACTTTTGTATCCAGTTTCCTTTGATTTGTGGAACATATTATTTTACAGAGTATTTCAGTATTCCTTATGATTGGGAAAGGATGCCAAGATGGTATGTAGTTATAAATAAATCTTTATATAAATAAAAATTTTATTTTTAGACTTAGTCATGATTCCTATCCAGTTAAAATGTCCTGAATGTTTATCTTCTTTCTTCATTTGGTTAATGTTCTAAACTTTGGAAGTAAAATTAGAAAAGTAAACCATAGTAGAAACTTAAAATGTTCCTATTTTTTAGATCTTTCTCTGCTTTAGTGTAATATTCTATTGGAAGGTGCATATACTAAGAAAAAATATATTACATTTTAAGTCTAAAAAGAATGAAAACACTAAGAGAATAGTTTGTGGGGTTTATAAAAATTGTGTCCATATAGACACAGATACATGTTGTCTGAGCACAAATATAATATTTGTGTTCAAATCATATTTGTATTTGATTATTATAACCTGAATACAGATATACCAATATATGGACATATACTTTTTCTATATAATGTACAAGGGCTGTCTGGAAAGTATCCAGCCATGTACTATAAAAAATAGAGGCATTTATGGCTGGATATTTTTCTGGACAGCCCTCGTATATTCATCATATAAAAGAGTTTCTTTGTATATATTTATATGTGTATAAAACATTTTTTCCCATAGCACTTAATTTTTTCTCTTTGGTGGAGAAAAGTGATGATTTTACTATTATTCAGATCCTTCATTAGTATAACTGGTTTTCTGGACATTTTGACTTTTGTTTCTTAACTCTGATTTTACACTTGTGAACTTTTAAAAAAATTACTTAGCATTGATATAGTGGTCAATCTCTTTAACTCTTCCTCAAGTGGTATCATATAGCCATCTTGTGTCTAGCAGTTTTGAGCATTTATTAGTCAATATATCCAATTAGGTCAAGCTGGTAGGTGAGTATTTGGCTTTATGTAATGTCTCAAGCAGTGATCCAAGTAAAAGCCTAGATTGTACTTGATACTCATGACAGTATTTTTATCTTAAAGGTATATGATTTTGGCAAGATGCTTTGGTTGTGCGGTGATTGAGGATACCTGGCACTATTTCCTACATAGGCTCTTACACCACAAAAAAATATATAAGTATATTCATAAAATGCATCATGAGTTTCAGGTATGTTAGAATTACATTTAATACATTTCTTTTCCTATTAAGAGGCAAAATGTTATTTTTATCTCCTGAGCATTTCAAAAAATTGTCGATGATGTTTATTTCTTTTTCCTTTGCCATGATTGTTAAGAACATCACACACACACACACACATGCACGTGCACACACACACACACCATCTCCACAAATTTTCTTTGGTATCTCAAGACCTGAAAGAAAAATGTTATGTGAAATAATTCAGGCTTCTATATTTATGGCCAGATTACGATCCTGACACAGTTGGTTACCTGGCAGTTTGACAGAAGTTGCAGTGATGTTAGGGTTACTTAAATGGGACTCACAAACAACAAATCTTTCATCTTCAAACTTCTAAAAGAATTACTTAGTTTTAACACATTCTCACCACACTGCTGACTCCCACAAAAACAGTGATTTTTATAAGAACCGCTTTTGATGTAGATTTGTCAAGACTGGTTATGTTGCGTTCTGCATTGATTCTAATTACATGGTATGCTAAAACAAGCATCCCTTTCTTGGTAGAACAAATTCAGATGCTTAAACCAAAATTAGAGTTCAAGTCAATAGTTTAATGTCCTCATCTTAAATCATCAAAGACAGTTATTAAGATATTCTTAAGGACATCTCTAAACCTTTGATGTTTGGTAGGAACTTAAAGATTTTTAAATTAGGAATTACTTTTATTGTTCACATATATGTGGCTAGCCATACTATCATTACATATAGAAACAACATAAGTTTATAAATAAATTAGTATACATGTGTTAGGATTCTCCAGAGAAAAAGAAGGAAGAGAGGATACACACATATACACACATACAGATTTATTTTAAATAAGTAGTTCATGTGATTGTGGAGCGGGCAAGTCTGAAATCTGTAGGGTGGACCACAGGCTGGACATTGAGGGGAGAGTTGATGGAACAGTCTTGCCCTGAATTCCACAGGGCAGCAGTCTGAAAACTCAGGCAGGGCTTTCATGGTGCAGTCTTGAGACTTCCTTCTTCCTTGGGAAGCCTTAGTCTGCTTGTAAGGCCTTCAGCTGGCGGGATGGAGCCCACCTGCTTATGGGTGGGGTACTCTCCTTTACACAAAGTGTACTGACCTGAATGGTAGTCACATCTGAAAAGCAGCTTCGCAGTAACATCCAGACTGGTGGGGCGCCATGGCTTAGCCCAGCCGATGCACAGACTGAAATGTCACAATATGTGAAGGAATTCTTATCTGTTTTAGGCCCCATTTGGAATGGAAGCTGAATACGCACATCCCCTGGAGACCCTAATTCTGGGGACTGGATTTTTCATTGGGATTGTGCTTTTATGTGACCATGTTGTTCTTCTCTGGGCATGGGTGACCATTCGTTTGCTAGAAACGATTGACGTCCACAGGTGAGCTGTGGTTTCTGTTCCGAAGCAAGATGTCATAAAGTGTCTTTGTTTTAATGGTTATAAGATTCCCTTTATTTCCAAGTAGACTAACAGGACAAGTTAATCTTGTTAATGTTATTATTCAGAAAACAAGAGAATATAATTGGATAAAAGTTCAGATAATAGAGATTTTTACATCCCCGTCCATGGCTGTCATCATTGAGAATAAGCTCCTTTGGTTAAGGAAATACAAGTTTGATAGGAACTTCAAAACTGCTCTCCAAAAGGAGCGCTATTCCATTCCCAGCAGAGGTGTGTGGGAAGGCTTTCCCTCCCCAGACACCTTTCCCAACCTGTCCATTTTTTTTTTTTGAAATTAGCACCTTTTTCGTCTTTGTCAGTAAGAGGACAAGGAGCTTTCAGTGCTATGATCTGCGTGCATGTCTCCAGGGACCCATGAGGCCGTGCTCTGTTTATGTGCTGATTGACCAATAGTATTTTTTCTTCTTTGAATTACCTTTCTAATGTCCTTTCCCATTTTTTTGTGAGGTTATACGAGGGCTGTCTTAAAAAAATCCAGGCATAAATGTGTCTTTTTTTTTTTTTTTTTTGGTATGTGGGTAGCTCCCTGGCTGGGAATCGAACCCAGGCCACAGCGTTGACAGGCCAAAGCCTTAGCCACTATCCCACCAGGGAACTCCAAATGCCTCTGTTTTTTTTTATTACATGGCTGGATACTTTCCGGAGAGCCCTTGTATGTCTTAAAAGCTATTGGTTTATGTAATGTTTGTTTGTTACATATGTTCTAAATATTTTCTCTCCATCTGTCATTTGAATTTTAACTTTTGATGGTTCCTTTCTAGTACTGAAGTTTTTAATTTTCATGTAGTAAAATCAATCAGTCATTTTCTGTATGGCTCTTGGGTTTCATGCCTTGCTTAGGTCTTCCTGAAACGTGGTTCAAATGAAACTATTTATGTGGTTTTTTAAAAAATTTGCTTACATATCATAATTTAGGATCAGCAAGTCCATTATTCTTCTGTATGAATCTAAGCCTAAGCCTAACTCTTTTATGAAAAAAAATTGAAATATTTTCACCTTCACTGAATAAGAGTATTTCTAGTCTCACTGCCCAGCATTGATGAAAGCACTGCTTGTAATATTTACATAGTCACATGTTCCTTTCTATTGATTGGAAGATATTTTGTGGTGAATTATTTATATTTAATGCCTTTAAAAATGCCTAGTATCCTAATTTTTCATTATTTTAAAATATTTATGCATTGCATTTTGATTTGGGATTCATTACTATACCCATGAAAGCAGAATATTAAATTCTAAGAATTATTTTTAAACCACTAAATTAGTAAAAAGGCTTCTAGTTCTTAGCAGAGACTATTCTGTAGATAAATTATATATGATGTCTCTTTCATTCTCTTTCCTTCCATCATTGTTTCCTGCCTCCTTCCCTCTCAGCCTCCTAAGAGGTGATTTACACTGGTGTAGTTGTGGCTATCAGATTTTAGATAAGTAGTAGAAATAAAGGAGGCTACTCTAAATGGTACATTTTTTTGAAATCATGTGTTCCCCCAACTACAGAAAGCACACAGTTTGAATTAATATGACACATTAAATTCCGACTTCTCATTGCCTAAAAAAGTAAAAGAAGTTACAACATAGTGATTCTCAGTTCTAACCTTGATGCTTGATACTAATTTCATATTAACTTTCCTAAAAGACATGTAATCTTAAGGGTGAGAAAACTCCTCTAAATCAGAAAAGAAAAATAATTTTTGAAAAATCTATTCATTTACTACAACCCTTCTCTTTCATCCCTTAATGTATAATATATAATTTTCATAGATCTTTTAAGTTTCCTTTTAATTTCATAAAGTAGTTTCTAGAATATGCACCATTTTCTGTTAAGTTTTTATCTTTTGTAAACATAATCAGAAATAAAGTGACTTAGGTAAAGGGGAATGTTATTTGAGTTAACAAATGTGTGATGGTCAATGAAAATGTCAGTTATTTGACGTGTATTTATTTTCTTCATATCTTTATTGTTTTCATTTTAGTGGTTATGATATTCCTCTCAACCCTTTACATCTCATCCCTTTCTATGCTGGTTCTCGGCATCACGATTTTCACCACATGAACTTCATTGGAAACTATGCTTCAACATTTACATGGTGGGATAGAATTTTTGGAACAGACTCTCAATTTGTTGCCTACACTGAGAAGATGCAGAAAGCTGAGAAAAAGATTGAATAAATACCTGCATAAACCTTCCTGAAGATACACATTTTCCTGAATTAAAACTGGTAGCTAACATTCCTTTGGAGAGCAGAAATAAATATGTGTCTTGGCTACTAAGGGATAAAAAAATAATAACAACCTTTATCTTTCTAGTGAGAACTTTTTCTACTTTCCATTCAAGTCTGTATGTAGAAATAAGTAAGGAAGTTTTAAAGGCCGTGTTTGAAGGCAAATCTTACAAAAAGCTTTTACGTAATGGAAAAAGTATTGATCTATATTTTCCCCTCAGTAAAACCATAGGCCTGAAGTTGAATTTGGTCTTTAAATCTTTTAAATATATAGTAGGCATTTCAAATCTCTTAATAGTAGATGTTGGCCTCATGTTGAACTTTAAACATTATTTTAGAATTTGCCTAAAGATCAAAATAACATGAGTTGAAGGACATCAATTGATACAGTGTGAGTGAGACTGCAAAGCAGGGAATCACCAGCATCAAGAATTTACATTCTTGCCTGGAGCTCACTAATTTGGGGTGAAGTACGTTTGGATTCCAGTGTACTACTGGCGTCTATTAAGACATTTCTGAATTCATGTAAGTCGAATATTTTAGTCCAAAGGTATTCAGGATTCTTGAATTTTTTTTTAAAATGAAGCTTTATTTCTGTTATTTACTCTTTAATTTTTGAAAATCAGGTTTATATTATATGTAAAGCTGTATCTTGAAACTTTGTGAACTGACTTAGTGTATTTGCACTTTCAACTACTGAAATAAATGTGATTTTTTTTGGGTCTGATTATCTGTTTCCAATTTTGAGCAACAGCTGTCACCTTTTATTTAATTCTTATAAGGAAAAGTACAGAAATCATGGAATTATTAAGTTTTATAATAAAAGGAATGATTTTATTTTTGTAAGTGCTCCTTTGCTAAACTTGTTTTGCAGTTTTAACGTGTATTTGTTGGGCTATCTTGTGGGAAATTCCCTTGACCTAATAAAGTGGAGGGTATTGGCGCAGCTCTCTCTAGTTAGAGAATGTGTGTTTTACGTACAGAGGCAAGAACAGAGCTAAACTTTTTAGGGGTCATTTACTCTCAAGTCTCTAGATTCTAACCCAAATCAAGAGTTGGTAAGTCTAACTTAGTGTGTGTGTGTGTGTGTGTGTGTGTGTGTGTAATTTAGTATGTATATTCAGTAGTGCCAAATGGTTATAAAATATGGAGCCATGTTTTGGTAAATGTCTTTCTTTTTCTTTTTTTTTTTTAAAGGAAGCGAAATAGCTCTGTTAAGAGGAAACTGAATCCTAATAGAGAGGAGGAGATATTTAATCAGGTGCCTTACAGCTTTAAAGAAACTTTGAAGTTTCTAAATTCAAATTAATTACATTGCTGAAGCGGGAAGGAATTTGCAAATGTGATTGTGAAACCATTTGAGATGATCAGGCAGCAAATTAGTCTTTTCAGTCTTTCTTTTTTTTTTGTAGGGTGGATTCAGGTTCAGTTTTTCCAGAGAGAGCCTTCCTATCTGGCGAAGAATATGCCCGGGTGCTATTCTGGGAATCAAGTATAGAAAGGGGGCTCAAAGTTGCCTTTTCAGGAGATGCCCGTTCACAGGATCCCTCTGTTCTCAGCCTTATGCTAACCTCATGGCCTCCCCAGTATGTGGAGAGTCCCAAGTCTCTTCTCTTCCATTTTTATTCAATGTCTAAAAAATAAACCTTCCATGGGAGGGGTCACTGTGCAGATTTGGGGAAAAGACCTGTGGAAACAATTTATTTTTCTTAGATTGAAGATATGCTTGGTAGCAATGTATCTTTACTCATGTTTCTAGTCTTTATAGATACCCTGTTTGAGGTTTTACTTCTTGTTTTTTAGATCTCAAATTTTAATTGTAACTTACCATAATACCCCATTTTCTCATCTCCAGTGATGAACTTGAGAATAGGCACCTGACCCAAGTTTGCCAGAGTGATCCCAACATCTTCCTTTGGGATTTTATGTATGAACATTGAGAGAGTGCTGAAAGTGTCTGCGGTAATCCCTATAGAGGTCCCTCTCACAGAATAGAATGAGGCTAACACAGAGGTTGAGGCAAGAAAATAACCCATATTTGGATGGATAGATGGAGATTCTCGATGCTGGCAGAGTCCTGGGAAGAAGTTGGGAAAGACCAGCTCTACTTATGTGAATTAATAAGTGCCCACACTCTCTCTCTCCTTATGCTATTTTCATTTTGAATTCATTTTATTTTAGTTGCAAAAAAAACCTCGAACTAGTTCACCTTCAAAGTCAGTAGAGCTATATTCCAAGTTTCCTTTGGTTACAAGGTGTAGTTCCATGGGAACTGGCAGAAGTAGGCAATGATGATGGGTTCTTCCTTAAGCTCAGAACAGTACTTCTCTCAGATCTGCACACATCCATAATCAGGAGCTGTTTCTTGTATAAAAGTGGTCGCAGCTGAATGAATATAGATTTTGAGCAAGTTATTTTTGAATTGTTGAGGCTCAGCTTGAGTGGTGGAGTATCAGATGCCAACCAAGGAGCATACCTTGATCTCTTTAAGAATTTATGCATTCAGTCAATAAATATTTACTTAGTTTTAATTATGTATGAACTCTGCTAGGCACTAGGATACACCAGGCAGCATGGGAGACATGATTCCTACCCTCACAGAATTTATAGCATAAGGGAGATTGTGGTCCATTAAATAAGCAATTATTTAAAAGTTCTGAGAAGAGAGGCACAAGAAACTGGGATCACATAGGAGCAGACTCTTCTCTGGCTTGATAGAGGCTGTTAAGGAAGGTTCCCATAGAAAGTAATGTTTAATCAGACCTTGACAACAACAAAAGTTACCCAGAAATGGAAGGGAGGGGCAGAAAGGGAAGAGTAACCTAATTAAAGGGAACAGCATGTGCTAAGCTCTGATGGTAAGAGTATGGAAATTCCACATGCCACGTGAAGAATGGAGGCAATGGTAGTGATGGCGAAAGTTGGCGAAATAAAGCTAGGTCAGGAGCTGGGAGTTTGTGTCTGAAACCTGTTAGACAAGGGAGCTTGCCCTGCTCTGAGGTGGGCACAGGAGTCAAGTGAGGTGGAAGAATAGATGACCATGAGGGGGTTTATGTCTTATTTCCCATCAGAGCACCTGTGACTATCTCACTCTGTAGTTCCTTCCCTAGGTAATCTCATCACTTTAGGGTACCATTTGAGCCCCTTTTCTATGTGGTGCTCTTGCCCTGGCCCAGCCAAGCAGAGGTTACTCATAGACATGTAGGGGTGGATGATGTCAATGACTAATGAAGTAGCAGAGGTGTTGGGAGGCAGCTTGAACAAAATATGGAGATAAACTGATTCCTGGGAAGTGGTGAAACTAGATTAGAGGTGAAAGTAATGGGTTGTTAGCATTTTTGCATGTTAAATTATCAACAAAGTCAGGGAGTCAAAGTATTGATTTGCTGAGGCTAGGAAACAAAACAAATAAAACCTTGAAGCTTAGAAGAATCCTTCATGAAATAACTTTGAGCAACATGGCATCCTAACTTAATTTCTTTGCACAACCAGAAAGACTTAATGACTCAGTGTATTCGGTAATACTTCCTGCCACAATGGGTTCCCAAGCAGCGGGGGTATGATGTGTTGTGACTCTGTGAATTAATTAGTGACTTAAGCAATCAATTTTTTGAACATTCATTGTATATTGTTTTCAAAGTGTTTAAAATACTGAACAAATCACTTTTTTTTTTTTGGTCAGTTATTCAGTCTTGATGGGCCTCTTTTTATCCTTAGTTACAGGGGTTCTATCAGCTAGTCTTCAGATGATTCTTGAATTTGATCATTTTATGATTTATTGGTAATTTTGATGTGATCCTTGGAGGCACTAGGCATAGTGTTTACTCTAATCCATCATCTTGGACCTCAAACATATCACTTTTTAACAGCAAGTGTTTTTTCCATACTTCAATTCTGCCAAATCCCAACTGAAATAAACTCTCCTATGCATGGCAATGGGTTCTGGCCAAAGAACACGCTTAACACTGGACAAGGCAATCTAGAATCTCTACACTGGAGAATGAGCTGTGAGCTCCTCTCTGGCATGAACTACATGCTAATCCATTTTATATTTCTCACTGACCACATCCCACCAAGTAACTACCAAGTACCTGGCATGTAGTAGGTTCTAAATAAAAGTTAACTGAATGAATAAATGTATTAAAAGCCCTACAGTATGCCATGTAAATAATGCTGTGCTTCTCCACTACCCTGATTCCACTACTTCTAATTTATATAAACTTGTACTAATTATTTAACCACTCTAAACTTTAGTCTCCTTGTTTGTAACGTGTGGTTAGATGGTGGAAGATTAAAGCCAATAGTTAGTACAGTGCCTAGTTAAAAGATTTTAGATATCAAGGTTATTAAGAATGATAATCTTAGTGGTAGATTGATTATTTTCATTTTGGTAACTTCTTTCCCAAACATGGGAATATCATATCATCAGAAAAATGAAGGCCTATACAGTTATACATTCCCCTAGCTGCTACGGCCTAGCATAACATTTTATAAATTATTATATTATTTTTTATTCCATTTTTGGAATCTTGTTTTTAAATATCAGAGTATATCATTTTGAGTTAAATCTGATGAACACCACCATCACATTTTATAGTTGTTAAAGACATACCACATTTTATAGTTGGTAAGGGAACGGGAATAATAATTTCTTTGCAAGAAGGAGGAGAACAAAGAAATTCAATTCATTGTTGACCCCTAGTATCATGCTAAGACTTTAGATTTATAGTATGTTTCCCTAAAATAGAATCAGCTCAGGTCCAGAAAAATTAAAATAAGGAGTAATTCTGAAATATATCTTTGAGTTAATAACATTTCTCTTTGACCCCACATATCCTTGCTCTGGAATTTAACCTTTGTGAATTCAGGTGGTTTATCTGTAAAAGGTGGATAATAAAATAAGATTATTGTGAGAATCAAGTTAGAAAATGCAGGTGAAATATTCTATAAACATTGAAACACTTTATAAATGTTTTCCTTTTATTTTTTTCTTATGCTACTGTATATCTTGAATAAGATAAAGAGATTCCTCAATTTGATTTATAAATAAGGTAACTTCCCTACACTTATCATACCAAAATAGATGAAGTTTATGAAGTTCCTAAGGCCCTTGAATAGAGATATTACCGGATTTTCAACTGCCTTATTTGTGCTTTTTTTCTTTACTTATTGCTCTTATTTTTAACTCCATTTCCAAAGAGAACATAATAGAAGCTCCTCTTTTCTCTTCTAAATATTGTATTTTTTGTATGGTAGACTTAAAATTATGTAATATGGACAAAAATAATGTAGGCAGAAATAGGATTTTCATTGAATAATTTCATAAGTAAAGTGAGAAAATTGGCAAATGACTTGTGTTACATGCAAGCAACTTGGCAATGTGGTTGATGAGTGAAGAGGAACCTGTGGTTGTTGGTGTCACGTCAAGAAGGCAATCCTGTAGGAGACTGTGGCCAGAGGAGCTTGTTGAGTAAGCAGAGCATTAAAAACAGGGGGGCAGGTCTGAACACTGTGGTTAGAAGGAAGTTGGTAGCAGAGTTACTAATTTATCCATTCACCTGCAAACATATTGGCAGCCAACTTTCTCCCCAGGACAAGTGATAAGAGAAGAGATAGATAGATAGAGGGGTGTGGGGGGTGCGGGGTGAGGGGTTGGGTTGCGGGGAGAGAACCAGAGAGGAAGGAAGCTGCATTCTTTTTATAACCTAATTTTGGTAGATGTCGTTTCACTTCTGCTGTATTATGTTCATTAGAAGTGAGTCACTAAGTCCTGCCTACACTCAAGTGGAAGGGAATTAAGCACCCTTTTTGAGAGGGAATTTGTACTCACCACCACACCATAGAAAGATTTGGTACTGCATATCTCTTAGTAATGCCTCATTCAGTGATATCACACTGTTCATTTGGAAATCAGCCATGGTGGGGGTATTCACACCATGGAAATCAGCAAACACTTTAATTTAGGCCCCTACTCCCATCCCACACCAGAGAGCTTGAGTTGTTTAGCCGTACACTACTGGATATAGAGCTTTGTGTTTACAGAACTTTTGTGGAGTTTTAGACAGGACTTTGGAAGGAGGGGATAAACGATTTGAGATATAGAGATTATTTCTGGATTTGAAAATAGTAGAGGTAAGGCAGGAAGTGAAGGTTTGGGGAGCTTAATAGACCCCTACAGATGTCCAGAAGTAACATGACGAAAAAATCTCTCTTTCTTGCACATGCATATTTAAAATGTGGGTTGCCTACTAGATTTAACTATGAGTACACAAAGTTAGACTTGACATGCAAGATTTCCTATGTAGCAATCAGGATAATCTCTTATATAATTGTCCATGAAGTCACAAACAAATAATATATGCTCTGGGGAAGCTAATACCAAAATAGCCCAGAAATTTAAATACCAAGTTTTAATTCCTTTGAACCAATTCTTTGGTGTATGTGGTATGCCCCATAATAAGTGAGGAGCTCTGTGACCTACCAGATGAGCAGATTTTTTTTTCAAAAAGAAAACTTCCAGAATTGTAGTATTTTAGATCTGACAGAGACTTTAGAAAGCATATGACAGTAGTTCTTGAACTATATTTGTCAATTGAACATCAAAGTTAGAAATACCTGATGTTTTTGTTAACACCTCAAATCTTTCTAATACCTGTAACCCATCTCAGACTTACTGCATCACTGGGGGCTTGGGAATTTGCATTTTGCACAGAAGTTCTAGATGATTCTACCACACTCAAATGAATGATCCAATAGAAACCTTTCATTGTATAGATAAGAGAAACAGACTTCTAAAATACAAAGAGATTCCCCTCAAGTGAGACCACACAGTGGGTAGGGTTCCACCCAATTAAAAGAAAAATTGAAAAATAAGTCATAACATTGAGATGCAGAAGGAAGTAGAAAACACTATTTAAAGACACGCTACAGGGCAACACGGGACTTCAATGAATAATGTTGTTTATGTGTGTAGTTACGAGCTGGTATGCCCCACCTAGCCACAAATGAGCGTGGTTGCCTTAAACTGCTAACATGAAAATCTTAACCTTCCACTGCTGAAGTTACTGGTTTTTATCTACTCTGTTTTCTTTTTCTGGGTTTCCAAAGTTGCTCTTTTGGGCTTGATTTTAGAATCATAATTATAACTTTGGTTTCGAACTTCTGGACCATGTAATCAAACACAGGCTGGTCATAGTGGAAAATACTTAGTTCGTAGCTCTGCCTGCATCGACAAGGAACATGGCTGGATTCAAATTCAACTGACTGGTATGTCTTTATAGTCACAGCTTTCCCCAAAGTACCCAAAGAAGAAGATCCACGTGGCTGTGGGAAAGTAGTCAGTCCCAGGGTTGGGAACCAGCCTCTCCAGCAGCGTTTTTTGTTTGTTTTGTTTTGTTTTTAATTCAGTGCAATGCATTGTTTGGTGGAGAAAGAGCAAATTAAGAAAAAAAATGTGTAATATGAAAAATTACCTGCGTGGTGTCCAGTTTTTCTGTTTGGTGGGACTACCCGATGGTTTATTTATTTATTCATGTTTGAGCTGTTCTTGAATCCGAATGGCAACTTCCTGGGAATAACATCTGCTCCAGAGTTGATCTAGAAATATCAACCCTGTCTAAAGGCTGGGTGTTTAAAGATGTAAATGATTTTCTATGTTCACAGTAACTTTCACAGAGGAATGGAGATATCCCTCATGATCAGAATTTTTTTTTTATACCAAGATTTAATCTTTTTATTTATTTATTTATTTCTTGGAAGAAAGTTCTCCAGCCCCAATCAGGCCTTCAGATAGCTGCAGTGCTGGCATCTGGTTACAACCTGGTCAAAGACCCTGAGCCACCCAGACAAGATTTAATCTTAATCCCAAACTAAGTCCTTTGTCTAGCGTACCCCCGGAGTTGTACTTTATTTTCTCCAAGGATATTGCAGAAAGATGTTGGCACAGGCACTGCTGAATGACATTGTCTTATCCTTTTTATTTTTATTTTTTTCTGGAAGAATATAGGAATGTGCATACATACAGTTAACGACAGTATCTGCACATCAATAGAATGAATTTTTATTCTCTTAACCCTCTAAATCAAAGTGTTCTGTGCTCCAGTCAGACCTTTGCAAAAAATGAAAATCCATCCCTTGGGTTTGTGTTTGGACTATCAATACAGTTATTAAAAATACATAATGGGGAGAAGGCAAGTGGCTGCCAATATTTACTTTTTGTTTGTTTTCTGGATTATGTTTCAATTCTTGAGGATGCATCAAGAGGAAAACCTGGCTCAGCTTGGAAGAGATGTTACTTTAAAAGGCTCCACTCACCCCCTAAGAGTATTTTTTCCACACGCAGTGTTATGGGTCTCCCAATGACAGCAACGTCCTCAAACCCAGACCTCTGCTGTCGTGTCACCTGTGTCATCCACGGAGCCATCGGGCTTTTGACGTGGTTCTGAGCCAGCAGATACAGCGCAAGCAGCCCCCGCCGACTGCCGTGGGCTCGGCTCGCGGCGCTGAGGCCCCTCCTCGCAGTGGTTTCTCCTGCAGCTCCCCTGGGCTCGGCGGTCGGTAGTGCAGCCCGCCCAGCGCGGCTTCTCCCGCTCCTCTGGGTGGCCCCCGCGCACAGGCTGACACTCATTCCACCCGGGAAGGTGAGGGGTGAGGAGACTGGTGCGGAACTTGTCGCCCGTCCGCAGCACCGGCCAGCTCCGTCCCGGGACCGGGCAGACAAAAGAGGCCGCCAGCGCAGGGAGGGACGGGCGGCGACAGCAGCAGCGTGATGGCCGGGCGAGGAGGCCGGGCGCTGCTGGCGCTGTGCGGAGCGCTGGTCGCCTGCGGCTGGCTGCTGGGTGCCGAAGCCCAGGAGCCCGGGGCGCCCGCGGCCGGCCTGAGGCGGCGCCGGCGGCTGCAGCAGGAGGACGGCATCTCCTTCGAGTACCACCGTTACCCGGAGCTGCGCGAGGCGCTGGTGTCGGTGTGGCTGCAGTGCACCGCCATCAGCAGGATCTACACGGTGGGGCGCAGCTTCGAGGGCCGGGAGCTCTTGGTCATCGAGCTGTCCGACAACCCCGGTGTCCATGAGCCTGGTAAGCGCGCTGCCATCCCTGCAGGCGTCCCGGAGGAGGGTTGGACTGATGGCTGTGGAAGAAGGGGGGAAAGGGAGACCTAGGGGTGCCTTGGGGAAAAGGGCGTCTCGCAGGGAAGGTGGGACGTGGAGGGAGGGATGAGATGGGGATGAACCAGAGCGCTGTGGTTTGCCGGGTCCCAATCCCTGCTGTCCTGTCGTCCTCCCGCCCTCCCCCCTCCCTCAGGCCACCTTTTGGTGCGCTTAGGCCAGAGGAGCTCTAGGGTGGAGGCAGGAACACGACGCAGCAAGCAAATCTGCGGGCCGCCAGCCCAGCGGCCACTGCTTGTGGGCTGCATCACGGACCAGGGGGATAACGGAGTCCTCAGGAAGGAGATTGGCCTTCCTTGCACACAGGAGTGGAAAACTAAAGTGCAGAAGGCAGGGACTCAGAGGCAATAGGAAGAGTCATTTGTCATTTGGTCCCTAATTTCCAGAGGACCAGCTTATTGGATCCTGCAGGCTCTGCATAACCGTGTCTACCTACAACGTGTGTATTAGTACCCGGGCACTGTGGATGCTCAAGGAGTTTTAAGGATATTGACAACATTGAGTGGTGGTCCTCTCCGGGGGGCGGGGGCGGGGGCAGTGGTCTCTGACCAGCGTGGGGATTTTGAAACTGGACAGAACCTTTCTAAGGAAAAAGGAATATTCCATTTTCTCTGCTTTGCCACTTGAGGTGAGTGGTTTGTGACCAGGTTTTATTTCAACTGATGTGCCACCTTATGCATCTTCCTCCTGAGTATATTAAGGCACACTTTAATTCATATTAAATGTGACTCATTTTAAAGAGGTATTTAAGAAAAAGTTCTTGGGACTTTTTTCCCTATGTTTCTGCTCTTCGGAAATTATGTCACTCTTAAGACCTGGTCTTCTGATAGTAAAGGTACTGTTAAAGTAATCTGGGCTAATTTTCAAAGAGATTTTAGGAACACAAATGTTAACTTTTGTTGTCTTGTTTCAAGATTAGGAGTAAAAATCTAAAGTGATATTACTGTTAGAGTGTGATCTGCTTTTGAAAATGAAAACAATAGTTCTTTTGCTTGAAAATCTGGAATGTATAGTCCATCAAGGTTTGTCAATCTGTCTTTTCTTATTGTTAAATTTATTGGGATGACATGGTTAGTAAAAATTACATAGATTCCAGGTGTACAATTCTACAATGCATTATCTATGTGTTGAATTATGTGTTCATCACCCAGAGTCGGTTCTCACTCTATCACTATATAGCAAATCTGTCTTTCAAGATTTGCAAATCTGTCAGTTTGCAAACTCTGTGAGGTAGGGACTGGGTCTCCAGCACCTAGCCTGGATCTGCACACAGCATGCATTCCATACACATTATGTAAAAAAAAAAAAAAAAAAAAGAAGAAGAAGAAATGAATCTGTCATTTGCTGAATAACACAATGTATTAAAATAGAATATGCTATTCCTCATAAATGCAAAACACACAGATTTAATTTATTTTATGAAGGCAAACTCAGAAATGTTATTTACATTATGTGCTTCATAATTTCTTGTTAAATGAAGTAACTTTAAGTTTGTGGTATTACTTAATAATAAAATGCAAAATGTCTATTCATTGTGTTATTAAAGGTAGAAATAAACTTATTATGATCACTAAATAACCACAAAGGTGATCTCCCCCTCTACCACCTTTTAAGAGGAGAAGTATTTTAGACATCTTCAGGAACTGAGTGTTGAAAAACAGAATTCAACTGAGTTCATTTGTAAAGATCTTATTGGCTTTATTTCCTGATTCATGAATCAGGCAGCATCCAATCAAGCAGAGAGAAAGGAGCTCTGAGGAACTGGCTGTACAACTGAAAGGCTTCTTACAGGCAGAAGGGGACAGGAACAAGGAGTTACATAGTAGCAAAAAGGCGGGTTGCACGTTTGCTTTCCATTAGGGGACACCTGGGCTCTATTAGGCAGATTACCTCACTAGCACTGATCAGGCGATTCCTGATTGGCAGATTTAAGATTCCATTTCTGGAAAAGCCAACAACATAATTATGTTTCGGGTTCGTGGTGTGGGTCTTAGTATAAGCTGCTCCATTTTGGGCCTCTTGTATTTGTTTTTAACACTAGTAAATGGAGAGATCTGATCAGTGTATACATTTGATAGGTCTTGTATGAAGTAACTTTTTAGGAAGTTGTGGATAAAAGAAAGCGTGAATTCACCATTCTTAGATGGTCTTCCAATTCCTTTTAGATGGACATATTTTAAGAAATGGAAAAGGAATCCCCATACTTAGTCTGACGTAGAATTAGATGCTTTCAGTGTTTCTGAGCACCTGCATGCTCTGGGTGGGCCAGGTTCCATGGGCTATGCAGTGGTGCACAAGGTAGTCCTTGATCTATGGGGACCTGGGAATCGGGAGTTTGAAGGATAGTATAAAGGTACGTAGGGCTACCAGAATGATGTGGGAGGACTGGAGAAAGGAAACCAGGGACATTAGGACAGGGGGATTTGGTTATGGAAAAATGTATGACAAGAAGCCTGGAAACATATTTACAGGATACCAAATATTGAAATTTACCTATTCTAGTGTAGCTCATGTAAGATATATGCTTTTCTGTGAAATAACATTTCCAATTAAGCTGGTAGGCAATGATATTTAGTGTAACAAAATTCACTTAATTGACTAAAACCTTGATGAAGTTGCCCACATTCATTTTATCTTTACTTAAATTCTTTATCTGGGTTTTAAAAGAATGTAGTTAATGTGTAAGGATTTAGTTGCCCTAATAGAAAAATTCCCAAGACAAAAAGCGTATACATATAAAGGCTTTCCTTGAGGTAGAACTAGTGAATGAGATATTACTTGGTTAGAGCAGCAGATTATGTTCAGAAGGTGCTTGGTGATACCACCAGCTCTGTTTCTGAGCAGAAAGAAGTGAGGTACCATCATACTTGTTTGATACTAGGCTGTGGGCTGAACTTGAACTTATGTCCTAAAAAAGATTCATTCTCTCAGATACTCTACATTTGAATTCATCAGAAAGGAAGTAAAATTGCATTTCGAATTGATCTGTGAGGAATATCCATGCTTATTTAGTCATGGCACCTTGGGAATTAGCTTAGTTCTTGACTAGCTGAATGTTGGGTCTCAGTTATCATTTCATATCACTTCAGAGGCCTGCAGGAATCCATTGCAGGAGGATTGTGGATATCAGCCATCCTCAGAACTGCGAGTAGTCTTGACAACAGTCTCATCTCTTTACATATCATGAATCTGAACCCTAGATATGGAACTGGGATAAAGACTGGGCTAAGATTGAGTCTCTGTGTTCAGACTGGCCACTTGGCTGATTCTAGGTGCTCAGATGCATTCCTTTTAGATATAATACCTGCCAGGCCTGATTATGGTGTCCATTTTTCTTAGTTTGTTTATATTGCATACTTTAAAACTATTTCTACACGTAGGGACTCATGCACTCAAACCCAAACATATGCTCTCCTAGTCATGCATATCCATCATTGCAATACTCATAAAAGAAACCTTTTTTTCATTTATGTCAAAGCAATGGAATCCATATTCCCAAGCCACTCCTTCTGGAGTTAAACATGAGTTAAGATTAGTTTCTAATAACTCTTTTACATGTAGTTTAAGATTACTCTTGGAAAGTGAATCTGATTTATAACTGCAATGCTATTAATATCTTAGAAACATTCTTTGGAGCATAGATTTTTCTCTCTCAAAGACTGGAATGTTATTTTGGACCTGTCCCTCCCCAAATCTGTTAAACTTTAAAGTGTATGAATGCCAGGATGCATTTGCAAATATTGTAATGGAACATGTAATGCTGGCAAAATGTCTATACAACAAGAAAAGAAGTGGGAATTTTGATTATTTTTATATGGTCTCTTTTCATACCAGATTAGTACGTGTTAGTGGGACATGATTATAACTGAGTAACACCTTACAATTGGTGGTTATAGATGGTAGATTCTGGAGAAGGACTTACATGTACCATATGTGGTCAAGAGTTATTTTTATTTTTATTTTATTTTATTTTTTAAGAGTTATTTTTAAACTCGAATGAGTCAGTGCAGCAATTGCCAAAAATACTGACACGTGATTGGCAAATGGAAGAGGGGAACTCGGGCTGGCCCCTGACATTGCATCCTATGCTACGACAAAGTAAGCGTCTTTCTATGGAAACGATTTGAGAGAATGGCAAAGGAATCGTCTGCCAGAATCTCCCTTTTTTTTTTTTTCAAGAATTAAAATTTAATTTTGGTTATTTGCAGTCAGCACTCCCCCATTCCTTCAAAACTAATCAAAACACATCAGAACAAAACTGACAGAATCTCCCTTATTGGCCTAGCATATGGGGCAAATCCCTATCTTTCCAGTCACTTCCTTTGGCAAAGATCTTTTGACAAATGCAAAAAAAGCCCCTGTAAGCGGTGACGTGTAACCCAGCTTTGTCCAAAGTATATTCAATGGAGCATTAGTTCAGCTTGGTTCGATAAGTTAGATAAACAAAGATAAATAGGTTTGTGTATTGTAAGACTTATCAGAGCCCTTAATATGCCAACATATGTTGCAGGTCTCCAAGTTAGATGTATACTATACAGTTCTTTCCCACCTTCCTTCACCATCGAACCCTTTTCTCCCAAGGAGCTTATCTTGGAACTACTGTTACACTAGTTTGGGAAACACAACATTAGCTTATTATTGTATTATGAAGGGTTAATTTGGTAATTCTTTAGCAGAGAGACTCATAGAGGGAGTTCCTCAGGGGTGGGACACATATATTTTCTATTTTTGCCCATAAACTGCTAGCATAGTGATTTACGTAGAGTAAGCTCTTAAGATTTGCATTGAGAACGTCATTCTGAGGCAACAGGCAGGTCCGAGAATTTTGATTGAGAGATTGAAGTAACAGATGCAATCCGATTGCTAAGTAGCTCCATGTTTTTAAGTTCTGTTTACCTCTTTTTCTTGTGTATAAAATAGGAATACTTTTAAAAACTCACATCTCAAAGGGTGGCTATGAGGCCAAAGTCGTATATAGGTTATAGAAAAGAATTTAATGAAGTTGCTTGTATCTAGTTTTAACGATGGGCTCAGTTAGAGCACTTTCAGTCGGTCTGAAAAATGTGCCCCACTGGTCTCTGATCCTGTGGAGTAGGCTTCCTTGGCGGTGTCACCACGTGAGACCTGCCCAGCGCTTACCTGTTACGATGGTTTCGCACAAGCTCCGTTGACAGCCCTGAAGGACTTTTTCCTTCTCATCACTGTTTCCTTGTTCACAAAGGTTTGCCCTCTATCGATTTGAAAAATGTGGGCCATCCCTGCTGTCCTTCTGTTTGACATCTTATTTTGCTGTGTTCAGTAGGAACAGTGAAAGTGTTTATCATTACCTGAGAATGTCTTTAAGGTTGTTTCTTTAGGTTACTATATAAATCTAGGGTGATTCCAACATTTGCTTGGCAAACCTATTTTCCTAAATCATGAAACTGCTCAGATACTGACTCATTTGTCCTTTTACAGACTGAATGTGCGTAAAAGATCTTTGAAAATTTGTCACCTCCCTAATTTTCTTACTCACTCTGGGGTCCTTTCTTTGTATTTCCATAAATCTTTGGACATAATGGTTTATAGAGTATTTTTTAATGTAAGGGGACCTGAGTTCAAATCCTGTCTCTTCCTATTTTTAACTGTGCTCTTGGGCAAGTCACTTAACTTCTAAATCTCAAATTCCTCATCTATGAAATGACAATAATGTGTTGATTGAATGAGGCAGTAAATACCAAGTTTTTAATTCAATATGTGTCAACAATTATTATTACCTCTATTACGACATTTCCCTTGTTGGGCTAAGTGTTCCCAAAGTAGACTGTGAGCTACTTATGGTCAGGGACTGTATTTTGTTCATTTCTTTATCCTGAATGTTTAGTACTATGCTTAGGACATAGTGGCTAATCAGTGAATGTGGAATGAATGAAATCTCTCAAACTGGCAAAAATGTGCATCATAAAACAAAGCCATGTTGAAAGTCAGTGTTGATTTTATGCATGTTAGCATGCCAGACATATGGTGATAAGAAAGGATAGAAATGGTACTTTTCTTGCATATGTACTTACGTTAATGAGATGCATCCGGTTAGCACAATGGGGGGACCTACTAACTGCACCTCTTTCCAAGATTCAATGGCGTGCTTGCTATGTTTGCTGTCTATTGTAACTGCACCAGGATGAGACTTGTCTCCTCTTCTCCTCTTTCCTCTTGAGACATTTTAGAAAGTTAAACTGCTTTTTAAGTGTTAAATGAATGTTCTAAAAATAATCCATAGAAATTTACTCAGGAAAATTTTCTACCTTTTAAAAATCTGCATGAGCCCTTAGTGTTGCATATTATACTAAGAGCCGTGTGCTGTTTTGAACATAGAAGTCATACATCTCCGGGTTTTAATTGTCCCTTCCCTCATGAAATAGTATGCCAATCAAGCACTTGAAAGTGCTAATCATAGGAGGAGGGTTACCTGAAAGGTAGCTGATGGGTCAAAGTGAGCTTATTTGAAATATGTTTAAGATTCCTCTTTCCTCCCTTTCTCATTAATTACTGGAATTGCTTCCAGTCCAGGGCTCTGTGAGTGTTTCTCTTTCTTTTAAAATTCAGAATATGGTGTCTTGTAAGCAGTCTAACAGCCAGCTCTTTCTAATAAAATGTGGCCTTGGAGGAGAGCCTGTTCGTATTACCAGTAGCTTTTATTATTTTCAAATGACTTTACCTATATTTTTCACTTGTCCCCGATTTGTAACCTTTGAAGGATAAGGTGGCTTATATAAATATTACAGTGTTGATTCTTAAAAAGCAATGAGCTAATGATGATAACAAACCCTGGAACGACGTTCTACTGCCAGTAAACATTTTGTGTTATTAGAAATCTGTTTACTGTGAAACCACTGCTGAACGTGATAGTTCTATACTAATAATGTTACCAAACTCTGGTTCGTGTGCCAGACACTTCGAAAGGCCAAGACTCAAAACGTCAGAGTTTGGAGTAAGGACAAGTTTATTGATCTAGAAGGTGCCAGTCAACCAAGAAGATGGGAGACTTAGCAATGCCTCGAAATCATCTTGCTCACTGGACTAGGTTAAGGGCAGGGGAAACAGGTATGTGGAAGAGCTGGTGGGGCACGTTTGAATTGGATGGCCTTGGAAGTTGCCCATTTATGGTAAGGGACATCAGCACTGGATCTTTTGCATATCGGACCATTCACCTCTGAGAGTGCTCCTGTGTCAGGTTTCAGATATGTTCGCGTGCTATGGTTCCCCGTGGGGGTTTGTTAAGACTTTGGTGAGACTTCGGTTTTCACCAAAACTGACTTCCACTGGAAGCCAAAGTTCTCTCCTCCGCCCATGCTGCCTGACTTTTGGTTTTGTCTGAAAAGCAACTCAGTATCTTGTTAAACAGGATAGGACCGTTTTGAGCTGCCTCTGCTGTTACAATAATAATATTAATAATACCCCTTACTTTTAAGACATTTGATTTCAAACAAAGGCTGGTTATTTAAAAAATGGATGTAGATCACTTATTTTCAAAATGAGACTAAATATAGCCTTTACCAGGTTGCTAAAACCCCCTGGTTATCCTGTGGTTATGCATGTCAAAGTAATTGGAAAAAAAACAATTATCTCATGTATTTGTACAGTCAGGCAACTACTCATATGTTCAGATCCTAAGTGACACTGTCTGACTGGACCTACTCAATTTCTCTTCCTACATACTTTAAAACCAGCGAATCTATGCTATTCACTGCCATTGCATAATTTTTTTCCCCAAGAAATATTTTATTTCTCGATCTCAGTTCAACAACTTGCACAAATCATAAGCTTTGCTTATGAGTTCAGGATAGTGAAACTTCAATGTCAAGGTTGGACTGTCACCTCCCTGACCAATGGTCTGAATACCTCTTCCTTTTGTTTTTTCTAGCCAATGGGCAATGTATACAATGATCTTTTCTCATCACCATAACAAAAAATTTCTGTGTGGCATTCCAAGCTAAAATCAACTTTCCAATATTAAAAGATAATGTAGGCTTTTGTCAAAATAGCTAATACTTTCAATTTAATTTAGAGCATATTTCACACTTGCTCTTAGCCAAAAGTCTAAGAAGCAATAATTTAGAGCATATTTAATGAATATCCACTATTCGTATGCTATTTTACTCTGCCAGTCACCCCTTCAGGCAGAGCCTTTGCATATCTTGAAATGTGTGATTTTGTTTCTTGCCTTGGGCTCACTCTTTCACCCACGTTGAGCTTAATTTATATATTGTATAACCAGCAGGCACATCACTTGAATCTGCACAATGTGTGCTGCATCTAGATGCAAAGGTCAAAGGACTCCTTACACTATTCTTGATGTAGCAAACATGAAGACAACATCTGGAGGGGAAACTACTGAAAATGTTAGACATTCACACAGTAAAATGTGTTGTCCTTTTTGTGTTTTAGGCTCGGTGTCGGACATCTGACTTTAAAGTACAAGTCTTGTTGAAATAGTTGCATTTATTTCAACTTGTGACATTCTTCAGCACAGATTTTTCAAGTTTCTTGGAGGAAACTGGTCTTATTCTTTGTGGGAACTCAGTTATTGTTACGCCAAAGTCTCCACCCAATCAGCATTACGGGAATTAACTTAGAGCACTTTTGGGAACCATACTAACTGTACAAATCAAAAGGACCTTTATAGCCCTCACACAATGAGAAACGTGCTTATTAAATGTATTTCTCAAAAGTCCAACTGAGTTTTTGGAAAATGCTAAAGCAATACAAAATTTGGACAGATAATTCTTAGGTGAATATTATATAGATGTGTAGTGACAAATAGACTAAAATAGTATGTAGATATATAGGTTTTGTCTAAGCTTTGATGATAGCAAGATAACCATGAGTGGAGCAGTCATTTTAAATTATTTTAAATTTCAAATTGGTGTAAATATTTATAGATTTCACTTGCATCTATAAAATAACCTTCATTTCTCTTGTTTTTACTTCGATCTATAGCTATTATTAGGAAGTGAAGAGTTTTTTTTTTAAATAAGTGGCTTATTCTTTTTAAAATATCATTTCTCATAAAGTTTTTTCTTTCAGGAAGTTTTCTTGGGCTATTATTGCCCTTTTTATGTTCAGGTATTCTGCCAGCATTGAAAATAGTTGGCCAAATTTGCCTTCACTTTCATGTAAAGATCCTAAGGTATACCCTTTGAGCGAGGTTGGAAATCTAACAGATGAATGTGGTCGTACAGTTTCTTCTCCTCTTCCTGTTTGGTTTTTCTTCTCTTCTGTGGTTATTAAAACAAGAAAGAGTCGTCATCTGAACATTGATTGGGAGCCTGAAAATGCTGGGTTATAAACACACAGCGATATGTATCGGTTCACTTCACTGCCAACCATTTATTCCATAGCTCTCCATCCATCTCTTTACGAACAACCTCCCATTTGGCTCTAAGTTAGCAGCTTTTCAATACTTAGCACAGGTGAGAAGCTGGATGATATTGCTCACCATGGGCACTTAAGATGCAGGAAGAGTCTACCTATTGTTGAAAAGAAGTGTTTAAAAGAAAATTTATTAATAGACATGTAAATTTTCTTTGTCTTTTTTAAGATTTTTACCTCAATGATTGTAATGCCCTATACGATGCACATAAATTGCTCTTTTTTATGCATTAGGAGAATCTTAGTGACTATATTAAGAATAGTTACACTATAGAAAAAGACAGGTAACTGTAAGAGTTTATTTTTAGGAGAGTTATTTTAAACAGGTTTAAAAAATCTTTTTTTTCTTATTAAAATATAATTGGCCTTTTAAAGGAGGTTTTATGGAGGGGTGGGAAGAAAAACCTGAGTCTTCAAACAGGCACATTTTGGTCAAGTCTGTACTGCCTTTGTTTATCACGTGGAGATAACCTCTTATCAGCTACATAAAGGAGACTCATTTCCTGGCTTTCATGTCCTTAGCACTCTCTATTTTATTTCTGGCAACAGAATTGTAAAATGGGGCTTCAAAAATGTAATTGGAAATTCAGTTACAAGTTAATAGTTTAAAGCATTGCTTGGGCTGAACTTTCCCATCTCTCCTTCCTAAGGCCGCGACCCTTGAATACAGTACCTTGTGCTGTGGTGACCCCCAACCATAAAATTATTGGTAGCTGCTCTCTACACACGTGTGACTGGTCCGCATAAGTACATTATGTGTTTTCTGAGGGCCTTAGGCGCCCCCTGTGAAAGGGTCGTTCGACCCCCAAAGGGGTCGCGGCCCACAGGTTCAGAACCGCTGCTCTAGAGGGTCACCCACCCGTCTTGCTAATTTTTAATTTATTTGTCAAACATAGTAAAACAGTTAGAAGATCATGGTGACTTATAACCACTTATATATTAAATTTTATAAAGTTATGTGACACTTAAATATTATTGAAATGCAACTAAAATAAGTCAGCAATTCCGAACATCTAATGAAAATCATAATTTCAGTTAAATTTAAGACACATTTTTATAATGTCAGTGCTTAATTTTCACAGTGGCCAAATTATAAAGTGATGTGGCCTTCATTTTTTAGAGAGAGATTGCCCAGCTTCTCTGACCTCTCCTGGAACCAGGACAGGGACTGCACATTTTAAAATAATTTGATTAAGCAACCAAATATCCCTTTAAGGTGGTTATAGAATCTGCTAGATTTGTAAATAGATCAATGTGATTTGTAAACTGAACTTACAAAGGGCTTATAGAACCAGGATTTTGAATTTATAATTTATAATTTGTAACTCTAATAAATAGAATATTGATTTTTAAAAACCAAATTAATTTCCAAATCTATTCTATTTACTTAAGTCACCCTCCAGGGCATCCGAAAGCTTGCATTTAGCATTAGTTTCTGCATGCAGTGGCTCCGACCTAAGTCCTGCAGGTAGGGAGCATACCTCCTCTGAAAGAATTTTTGCTTCCAAATGCATGAGCTACAGGAGATTTAGAAGGTGTTGAACGTGTGCAAAATACCCGATAAAAATGCCTCCTATGTGTTAATGAATGGGAAGGATAATATAAACTTTCCTCAAATTAGCCTTCAAATCAGAACAAGGTCTGGGCTGAGTGTTGCTTGGAAGAGTCTCACCAAAATAGTTCCCTTGTCTTTGGTTGGTTCCAATGTTCCATTGTTCAGTGTAGCATCTGGGATTAATAGAGTCTCATGTTTTCATATGTGTGAGTTACACACAATTTTACTGTACCTCTCAAATCCATTTCTGCTGCTAATTTGCTCCCCAGTGGTCTCTGTGGACTGAACTGGAGAAACTTTATTTAAAAAGTCTATTTATTTCATGCATGTGTCAAAATTGGTGGGCTGTATGTTGAGGACAATGCTCAGCCTTGCACTAGCAGTAAAAACCATGAACTACGTGATAAGTATTTTAAATATTTTTGAGACATTTTCCCTGTTATTTCTAGACTCTTGTGTATGCTTTTTAATGTGTATTCAGCGTGCTGGGTAGATGGGAGTTGCGGGCTTCCTATACTTTTCTAGTAAACATTTCCCCTTCTCTTTTGATTCTGTTTCAATTTATGCAAACTGTAGCTTAAAAAATTACATGTAACTGTCAGTCAGGAACAGCAGATTTTTTCTTAAAACTCTTATTGTTGTTGCTGTAGTTATTTTAATGTTGAAGCTGAATTGTTGGTTGCTATAATTCTATGACTTATGTGTACAGGGACAGGGAATGAATGAGAATGTGTTTCTTAAATGAATGTATAGAAGGGTGAGACTGGCTGGTATTTTTTCCACAATTCATAGAATAAATGTCGTGTGTTTGTGGACTCTGAGGCCAAGAAGGCTGACATTTGTAGACCATACCACATTTTCCATGACGTTCTCAGTTCCCAGGCCAAGGTAATGAGACTTTATTATCAAAAAGGCCCTACTAACAACTCTATATACCTTTATAGAGGTATAAATCACTCTAATTCAGGCATATTCAACCTGCGGGCCAGGACAGCTTTGAATGTGGCCCAACACAAATTCTTAAACATTATGAGATTTTTTTGTGATTATTTTTTTTTAGCTCATCAGCTATCGTTAGTGTTAGAGTATTTTATGTGTGGCCAAAGACAATCCTTCCAGTGTGGCCCAGGGAAGCCAAAAGTTTGGATACGGCTGCTCTAATTGAACAAATTCCCAGAAAATGAAAGACATCTTATTCATTAGGCATTTGAAAATACCAGATAGAAATGCTTTTAAACCAGTTCATGTTTGGAAATCAAATTCTGAATAGTAGAGGGCAGTAAATGAAGTCTATCTTTAATTAATGTACATATTATTATATTTGTAGCTCTAATATACTTATTTAAAATAATAACCAGTGCCTGCTATATAAGTGGCATTCTGCAAATTGAAGAGATACTTTACAAGAAGAAGCAACAAATGAGTATTTTACTAAGTACTTAATCTGAAGGTATTGACTCAAATTTTATAGGAGTTGAGAGGGAGACCACCACGGGAGGGCATTCAGAAGGGTAGAGGTAGGAGCAGGACTTCAAGGATGAATTGTACCTGCAAAGTGGAAGAGAGGACTTAATTCTATGCCTGTAGAAGATCATTCATGCTTCTTGTGTCTTTTTCTTCACTGTCTCATATAAATAGTGGTAACATATAAGTATTCAGAAAGTTTTCTGACAGATAATTACATTCCATTAACATGTGAAATTCAACCTTGTTAGAGAGAATGTAGTTTTCAGGGTATTGTCCTTCAGAATTGACTTCCCTCATCAAAAGGGTAAAACTATTTGGGATGGATATTATGCTAACATCTTTTCTACATGTAAATTAAGCATACAGTCTAACACAAATAATTGTTAGTATAATTATACTAAGCATTAAGCATATACTATCATATGGTTAAGTTAAGTATCATATAATTATAATTATATTAGGCATATAATATATATTATATTGTAATAAGCAACAATTGGTTACCAATACATTCCTCCTCTCCTAGGTAGCGATTTTTGACCTTTCTGATAAGTCATGGACTAAAAAGAAATGAAGTAGTTTTGATTTTATCAGGCCAATTTCTAGCAGTTACTTGTAGCTCAATTAGTGTTCTGTTTTGACAATGCATTTCAAAAATGACGTTTAACAACACAATGACAACAAAAATGAACAACAACAGCAAAGAGAGATGTAGCTAGAGTTATTGAAGGAGAATTCAGCCCATCGTTTTTCTCGATGCATTGGCAGCCATTTCAGAACATTCCTCCAGCTACATCTGTCTGACACTTGAATAATGATCACGTCGATTTTCCGAGGCTTTTGGGAGAGAAATGCACTATGAGGAAATATTTGGTATGTAACTCATTTTTCCAATTACAGGTTTTTGATTAGGGGAAATTTATTTTGAATCGCTCCTAATGTTAAAGCTAGTCTTTATTACTGTTACATAGAATTGTGAAACATTAGAATTATAGATGGTTTTTTCTTAGCTGGGAGAAACACTCTCATTTAAAAATGAGATGATTAAACTTCCAAGGGAGATTAAACACCCTGCCCAAGGTTGTGTAACATAGGAGGCCCATTTCTTGATATATACAGTGTCTGTCAGAAGTAACACCCTTTTTAAAGTAGTTATGTTAATGTAGTTACGATATTGTTATGTTACAGAATTACACGCTTAAGCTTTTGTAAATAAAAAAGGGGCGTTATTTGTACCAGACCCTGAATCTCATAAGGTATTCTTTTTAGAATATTTCCCATAGCAATGTATACAGATAGGGGAATAAACACAGCTATTTCTTCTGTGGCTGTTGAGGGTCATGAGCTATTTACATGGCCTGGAGTCTGTGAGGGAGTTTGCAGGAATGTAACTTAGTGTGTTTTCAACTCCTTAGAGTAGTTTCCAGACCATATGTAATAAATGGGTATGGGTGTGCCGGAGGTGGAGGGACGGGGCCTGGCGTGGCAGGAGAATGTGTTGAGTGGCAAAAACCCAGGAAAGGATGGAAATAAATCACTGTAAGTATATACAACAAATATTATTTTTCTTGGCAGTAGAATCCACTCTCTAGGAAGAAACAAGCTTTTGTTGGAAGACTGCTCTGACGAGCTCTTTCGAGACCTGGGCTGAGGAATGGGCTATAAATTGAATAAAAAGGAGGGGAATGTTTTCAGAGGCTGTGTGAAGAGTCAGAGAAGGAGAGAAAGACTTAATGGCTGGTGGCTTAAGAGAAACCTTGGGGATAAAAGAAGTGTCGGATGAGGATGTCAGCAGAATCTGCTATGCTCTGTGATGCTTTGTGGAATCGATTACTTTGGGAGGTGGGATGGACTACTTAATTTTGCTTCAAGATAAGCACTTGGCAAAATCAGGGTTAGTCCAACCCAGGACAGTTACATGTAAGTTACAACACAGTTATGAGGACTTGCTGGCAGAGGTCAGATGTGCACTCTGCTGCAATACTGCTTAGAATACGTAAGGGCAGTGTTTTGGAAATGCAAGCCAGACACCTCCCGCCTCACTGACCATTTACAGTAAAGTCTTGGATCTCTGAGTTGTGCATTCCAAAATCAAATCCTGGTTGCAGGGGAACGTCAACCCTGGGAGAGGGCCTTTGGGAGGGTGTTGTGGCTTGTAAGACCAACTTGAGGATTGTGCAAACCACGTGGAATGAATCATGTGTTGTTGGAGGTTAGGAGTACAGAATATAAATAACTGAAACCGGGTGAGGTTTCCTTCTAAAGAACAGGACTTGTGTTGTCCTGTTCATGTGTCTACATTAAGTTTTAATATGAAAAAAGTTATTTTTGCTCAAGAGGATTACATATTTGTTGTGAACTTTTTCAATCCAACAACTAGTATATAGTTTCTTAAAAAACTTTATCTTCATATTTGTGAATTTTTTATAAAACATATTACAGCGGTATAGGAATTGTTGATGTCATATTACGTATCTAATAAATAGCATATATTAAAAAAGAATAAGTACGTATGGGAGCTATGCCTGTAATAAAGCACCCCTTTAAATTACTGTATAAAAAACAGTGGTATGCATTATTGTAAGAATTTAAGAATATATATGAAATATATGTGGGTGAATTTTTAAATTTTTTTGCCATTTGAAAAACTGTACCAAGATGATTAGATGATAAATTTTGTTGGTAAGTTATAGTAAGGATGTGGGCCAGCAAAAAAAAAAAAAAAAAGGAAAAATAAAGCCAAACTCTTCAGGTTGATGTTTGAGTGAGAGGGTATGTTTTCAGGAGCAGGAAATGGGCTAATAATACAGTGAAAACAGTTGAGATAATTTTATAGTCAATTCCGGGTAACATGACTTTCCTTTGATTATTATATTATTTCAGGTGAAAGTATTTGGTCTTAATATTTCAGACAATTGCTTTAGTTTTCCATTTGATCTGGGCATAGTCATAATCTTTGGGTGTTAATGAGAGTAGGAGTTCAGAGCTTAAACATGTGCAAGATCAGAAAGAAAGGGTGGAGGAGAGAGTTCTTTGTGTGTTAAGGGTCAGTGAGTAATACTGGTAATGATTTGATTGGACAGTTTTATTAGCAGCCCTTTCTTTGCCAGACTAATAAAAAGTGACTTTTTAGGGTTGTTTTCTAAGTTCTCTTACTTGGATTACAATAAAAAGAAGAGTGTGGACCAAGTTTCATCTTGTTTCTTGCTTTCTGTTAAGTTATATACTTAGCTTAGAAGCTATATAGACAGCTCAGGATAAAATTGTAAATTGTGGGAGTTCCCTGATGGTGTAGTGGCTTAAGGCTTCGGCACTGGCGCTGTCAGCGCTGTGGCCTGGGTTCGATTCCCAGCCAGGGAGCTACCCACATACCAAAAAGCAAAAATAAATAAATAAATAAATAAAAAATTGTAAATTAAATTGTAAATGCTGTGTATTCTATATGGTTCAAAGGTATTGTGTTATTTTACATATAGGAAATTGTACAGGACTCTTGGAAAAATGATTTTTAAACCTCAACGAATGCCAACTGGGCACAGGCAAGGACTGTAGATGCTCAAAGCACTTCAGAAGTATAATAGAATTAAAAATACCTTGTGGTGAAAGGTTTGTGATAACTCAATCTTGCATGTATAGGACATAGGACTGGGCTAATTCTACACTTGATCTTAGCCAAAAGGCTGAGAAGCAATGGGCTAATTCTAATAATAATAAGAATCCTTCCTTGTCTTAAGTGTATAAGAAACTAGATTGACTTTTATCTGTTCAGTTATTCTATGACCATTGCTACTGTTTTCCTCCTTACACAAGAAGGGCATTTTTTCCCTCTTCACAAACAGGAGATGCCCTAAAGACGTTCCATCTACTTTTCCCTCTTTTCAAAAGAAAAAAAAAGTGTGTGTGTGTGTGTGTGTGTGTGTGTGTGTTTAAATTTTAAATACAGCAGAGTTTTCATGAAAATATACTTTAATTGGGGTGAGGAATCTATTAAGTGTGGAGGAACTGCTATGTTAGACTCACCATGGTGTGTAGCCTGAGGTCTCTCTGTTGTAATTTCTATAACCTGATTTGAGGAAGCTCTTAGAAAGTGAGTCCTCAAGTGTTGGAAATGTTAGATAAGAAGATAATAAAGATGTTTAAAAAGATTGACAGATGCCAAAACGTTGTGTTTAAAAGCAGAAAGTGAAGCAAACGAAAAAACAAAAAGCATTAAAAAAACAGTTTAAATAAGGTAGAAAATAAAGTTTAAAGATGACTTAGAAAGGCTAAGCAAAAACATTGAAATATTGTGGAAAGAGTAAGAATTTACTTATTTCTCTTATATGTATAAAATGCTTAGTATATGCCACACATTGTTTAAAGGCTTAACTCATTTAATCCTCAATCCTTATTGGCTTGGTACTATTATTATCTTCAGTCTACGGATTAGGAAACTGAGGCACAGAGAAAAAAGTGATTTTTTTAACATCACAAGCTTGTAAGTGACAAAACCAAGATTAGAATAGATAGGTATTTATAGCTCCATTGTTAAATACACAAAATCAGTACGTTGGACATCCATTTGCCTCATCCTTTCCCTTCTAAGACTAGCTCCTCTCTTCTTGCTTTTCTTCCTTTCTTCTTCAGAGAAATTCTCCTTCTCACCATGTGATTTGAGTGGGCGCTGTTGCCATGTTCTTAGATCCCCTCTCTCCTAGCTTTCAAAGTAAGCCTCTTTTCTACCCTACCACCCTATCTTGATTCTACAATATATGTCTCTGCATTTTCCTCAGAGTAAAACAAGCTTCTCTCCCTTGGGGGAAATGATTTCAACTTAAAAATGGAGCTGTATTAAAAATGAGATGTACTTGTTATTTTGGACATTCATATTACATAACTTAGAGGCTGGTAGCAATAAAAATATAATTCTGATCTTTTCCACATCATTGATTTCCACAGTTAATTTCTTTAATCAGATATAATATTAATAACAAACTGATAGAAAGAATGTGTATCAGGAAATTTTTTTCTAAGACATTAACGTTTGTCATTATATTTAGGACTATTAACTTACAAGTACATGTAAACACACATACTTGCATATACACACCTTTAAATGGAGTATGTCTGTCTAGGAAATCAAGAACGTTAGAAACTGAAGGTAAATAAATATTTTAAAATGGAAGGGCAAATGGGTCTTCATAGGTAAAGCTGGGTGAAAATATCCAGGCAGTTAACTTTAGCTAAATTATCTGATCATCATGGCTTGGAGGGTACTGCCATTTCAAGATGAGTGGCTCGTTTCACTTGAAAATCCAGTATTTTTTCTGAAGCAGGTGTTGCTATGGTGACAGCATGGCTTAGCAACTGAAGATTAATTTCATTGGTTGAGTGTCTGCAGGCTTGCTTGCTGAGCAGCATTAATACGCATATGTTGCTTCCTGCTCTTTTTTATCGAGGAGACCATCTGGCATTAGCTATATTTAAAGATACAGTTCACTTAGAGAACAAATACTGGGTGACATACACTGAAGCACTTAAAACGAGTTTTGCAGGCCTTGGTTGTTTTTGCTAATCAGTGACTAAGAAGTTCAACTTCAAATCACTGCCTAGGATAGCCAGCTAAACCATAATTCTAGCCTTTGACACTAGGAACTAAAGGTCTTCACCTTTGACCTTGCTTGTGTCATACAAATTTAATAACCTGGATACACACCTTTTACACTATCATATGAATCCTGATGTGCCTAAAAATGAACCCTCTTGATAAACTGTTCTCCCACATTTTATGTCCACAAACCATATAGAGATGATTTTTAAAATAATGATTACTGAGTATGTTTCACTGCTATTGTATGACGTTTATATGGGTACCACAACGTATTCTCAGAGAGTATGGCAGAAACAGGGAGATCGATGGGCTATTTTTCTCCAACAAAGTGTATTTCCACATTGATATTTCATCTGATTTCTTCTTACCTTTATGTATCAATGGTATTGCTTGCAGACACGTTAAATTTTGGTTCCCAATGGTTGTGTCTATTCTTCCTATTCCATTCAGTTCATTTGGTTCAATTAAGTAATTAAGTATGGAAGGCAAACTGATATGGGGATTAAAGATAGAAAATATAAAGATAGTAGTATTTATTGAGGACTTATATATTAGACATTGTTTAATATTCTCTCCATTTATAGATGAGAGAAAACAACTCAGATGTTAAGTGACTTGCTAAATGTCATCAGTGATATAGTAGGAATTAAAAAAACAAAAAACAGATTATTTGCTTCCAAAACTCATATTGTTCAAATACACCAGAGGCTCTCAAGCTTGAACCTGCATCAGAATCACCTGAAAAACTTGTTAAAATATAAGGTTGCTGGGCCTCACCCCCTAGAGGTTCTGATTTGATAGGTATGATGTGGGGCCTGAAATTTGCATTTCTAACACTCTTCCAGAGATGTGACGCTGCTGGTCCAGGGACCACATTTGAGAGCCCTTGTAATACACTGTGATGGTTCCCCTATGTGTGGTTCTTGGTACACGAAGACCTTTTATTTGTGGTAAAGGAAGACTTAAGAGAAAATAATGTAAAGTCTAATACAGTAGACTTTCAGTTAACCGGCCCCCGTGGCGATTGGTAGATGCTGGACAAATGTGCGTAGGCTCTCCATTAACCTGACCTCAAGCAACTGGCACCCTCACGCAATTTTGCCAGTTGCTTGAGAGTGCTGGTTGCTTGAGTTCTGGTTAATGAAGAATCTACTGTAGTTGCAAAGGGCTCAGAGTGCACAGAGAAGGAAAACTTACTTCTGATTGGAGGATTGGAAAAAGTTTCTGTAGGACATTTGGGAATGGATTTGTTTGTGGATAATCTTAAGCCTTTACCGACAACTAATGAAGTCACAGAATAGCAACTGTCTCTTCTTACATTTGTTTTGTCACAAATATGCCTAGAGCAGCTAAGCTCTTGAGTGCATGAGCAAGTTCACTATGGTGGTTCTGGAATGGTTAGTGTGAGAAGTGCAGAGACAGAAGCCAGATTATAAAACTGAATACAGGAAAGTAATGTGATTGAGGCTGGTTAGGCACTTTTATAGCCTGTGGTCAGGTTCAATGAATTGATACCATTTGTATGAGAGACTAAAAGTAAATAGTGGGTTTAATTTGATAATTCTTTTTGGCTCTGAGTCTTTCAATGTACAAGCAAAATCTTGATAAAGAAAATATCAACAATAGCAATGTATGAGTGCTTTTCTAAGAAGCTAAGAAATATTGTGGTGATGTCATCCTGTAGTAAATGTGGACAGGCCAGTCTGGAACTGGATGAACAATTCACTCAGAGGAGCAGCTTCAATTTATCAGGGGTCAAAACATTAACCACTGAAGCCCAGACCTATTAACCAATCTCTTTTTGGTGCAGCCTGATTATTAATGGTCCTATTCAAAGCTATGCCCAAAACAGACCTCCCACCAGTGCTGGCTGAGTAAACGAAAGAGACCAGAAACCCAGCGATTAATGGAAATTCATTTTTATTACACATTTAGAATCTTGTCACCTCGGAAAGTGCTAAAATAGAATCTCAGTAATGCTTGATTTAGGAGGCAGAGGTTTCGTACTTTCACAGCTATTAAAAAAATGAAAAGATAACAAGGGAGGGGGACCATATTTGTCTTTGTCTTAGTTCTTTTGGGAGGTAGAATGATTTAAAGTCCTATCTGAGAAGCTGGGATTAGTTTAGAGGATGGGAAAATCTTGCTCCAAATTACTCTTCTTGTCATCTGTGGTGCTGCCATGCCTTGCGTGTGTGTGCACCCTGGTCATGTGTGTGTGCCGGGGTCCCCTCTCTGTGGCTGCTACAGGATCTGAGGCTAAAGGACAACACGCAGCAGAAAGCCTGGCTGTGGGGGATGTCAGAGGTAATTTCCTGGCTGCGGTGCTGCAGGAATCCGGGATCAGGGAGTGGTGCATGGAGATGGTACACAGTCTTCCCAACCTTGAAGGAAATAGGGAGGTGATTATTTCATATTACCTCAGAACTTGAGCGCAGTATTATTACTTAAGATAAACATCTAACCCATTGTTCTGAGAGTTGGCCTCCTTCCTCTCTCTGAAAGGGATGGTCCCTCTTTTTTTCTCCTCTGTGGAAAGACATTATTAAAGCAAAAAAGGCATTATTGAAAAAGGCCGTTTGTTTTAGTAGTACACAACTGGTGCTATCTGTACATGTTTATTTAAAAAGTGGACATTCTTTGCCAACTATTTTCCTTCAGCCTTTCCCGCTTCCCTTGCTTTTTCTCCTTCCCCCCGCCTCCTGCCTTCCCCCTCTTCACTGCTCTTACCTCCTTTCCTTTCCATCTGCCCTCGACCCCTTGTTTTATTTAGTTTATCTCATTCCGTGGAGCTCACAGTCACCCATTTGGGAATGTATACTTGACCCTCTACACAGCTGGTCAGTCAGTGCCATGTAAATTGCTCCATCATCGGCCAAGAAAGGACTTGATCCATGACGTACCTTCCCCTCCTCATTCTTCACTGAACGAAGATAAAAATGAGCTTTCTCCTCATTTCCTGGGGACTGGCACTTGAAGTCTAATTCTCCGTAGTACACAATGAGAACCTCGTGATGTGCTTGAAGAGGTTTTCTCGTGGGTATCTAGATCCCAGTACAGGTGTTGGGTACATGGCCAACACATTCTCTTGTGAGAAGTGTGCTCTGACCTCAGTACATGGTGAATTGTTCAGTGGATTCTGGTTCTGATAGATGAAACATTACCTGTTGCTGATGGTTTGAGGAGAAAACTTTTCTTTACTAGAAGGTGTGAGGAAGAGAGTGGAGCCTGAATGTCTCTAAATTCCTCCATGAGAATAAAGACATCTCTTTAAATATGAAAGCACTTGATGTCCACAAGGGAACTATATATTTTTTGGAAGCATTCATAACTTTTGGTACAGCAAATGGCTGCTCAGCAGCTACCATTGGCTGGGTTAATGTATCTTTAGAGGTGTGGAGCCTACATCTCAGGGACAACTTTTCTGGCAGAACAGCATCTGTCTACATGCAGAGCAGGCTTAGGTGGTTTCAGAGGGCATTTGGGCTCCACCCAGCTTGAAAGTGAGGCTTTACAAATGCATTAAATAGAAGAGGTGTTATTTGAAAGGACAAAAGCACATTATGGAAAAGCAAAGAAAGAAACAGAAGAGAAAAATGTCACTTACTTTGATGTTCAAAAACCAGACACGTGCTTAACATAGTGACTGTAGTTTTGTTTTTTAAATATAGTTTGGTGGTGAGGAAAATTTTAGACATTGAATGTATTTGATAGTTATAGTGATACCTTACAATTGCATAATCCCTTATAATTTTCAAATAAATATTACCCTTGATAAGAACTTACTGCATGCTAAGAAAATTCTCAATGTTGGATGTAAAACAATAAATAAAATGGACATTATTCCATTAAATCTTTTCAACAAACCTCATGAATTGGGCACCAGTATTACTTCCATTTCACAGATTAGGAAACTGAGGCCCAGAGAGGTGACATGACTTGCCTAAAGTTTCAAAGTTAGGAAGCAGAGGAGTCAGGATTAGTTCCTGGACTTTCTTCTTCCAGGGCCTCTGCTCTTACCCACCACATCATCCTAGCCCATGCAATCAGCACTGTCCTATGGACTTTATCTTAAAAACAAGGCAGGGTAGGTGTTTTTCTTCACATGTAAAAAATAGGAAAATACAAAGTTAAAAGTGACGTACTTAACTTTGCATGTCAGGAAGAAATTCTAGAGCAGGCATGTCCAACCTGTGGCCCAGGACAGCTCTGAATGTGGCACAACACAGATTCTTAAAACATTGTGAGATTTTTTTCGCAAACTTTTTTTTTTTTTAGCTCATCAGCTCTCATTAGTGTTCATGTATTTTATGTGTGGTCCAAGACAATTCTTCTTCCAATGTGGCCCCGGGAAGCCAAAAATTCAGACACCCGTGTTCTGGAGTCTTCTTCTCCTTTTGTCTTGATAAATGCCTGTCTCCTCATTGCCGGCTTCTGTCAGCCACATCCCCGCATTTCCTCTCTCCCCATTATCGCAGAGTGATTTTTCTCAAACACAGAAGTTTCTATTTCTCATCAGCTTAACACCTCCAGTAATTCACTTGTACTCTTCAGACCAAACCCAAACTTCTCAGCGTGTTCTCTTTCTCTCTCTCTCTCTTAAATTGAGCTATAATTGACATATAAGTTTAAGAGGTACAACATGTTGATTTGATACCTTTATCCATTTCAGTGATTACCATCATAGCTTTAGCTAACACCTCTGTCAGGCCACGTAACTGTATTATTTTTTCTTTCTTTCTTTTTTTTTTTTTTTTTGGTGGTGAGAGCAATTTTGATCTGGTCTCTCTGAGACGTATAGTACAATATTGTTCATTATAACCACTGCGCTGCGGACACTTTGGTGGGTCCCACAGCTCTGTCACTTGCTCCTCATCTCTCCCCCTCAGAGCTAGAGTCCTGCTGAACTTTGCTCATTTTATCAAGACATTTTCTTGCCTCTTTCAGGTTACATATGCTATTTTCTCTGCCTGAAACACCTGTTCTTCCCTTTCCCCCCTTACTTTACTCTTCTTTTTCAAGTGGTTAAATCCTATTCCTTTTCCACTCGCCACCTAGAGGCCCTGTCTTCACAGTGTGTTGCTGTTGCACGTTGACCATGGCCTTCCCTGGACTGGAAGCCCCACGAAGATGTGGGCAAAGGGGAGGGTGGAGGGACGAGGGATGGGGCTATCACAGAATGTGATGCAATATTACATTGACTTTTGAGCACCTGCTTTGGCAGGTATGATGCTAGACGCTGGGCAGAAGTGTTGTGTAACGGAGAGTTTGAGGGATTCTGCAATCAGATAGTTGTGAATTGAATTCCAGCATTATCAATGACTGCTTTTGAGACTTTAAGCCAGTTACTTAACCTTCCTCAGTTTATTTCTCAAATAAAAAACAGACACCATTAAAATGGCTTGGAACTTATGTGTGAGCACCCGACTTGTAAATAGGTACTTATTGCACATGCTCTGTGTCATTGTACAGGCACGGATGGTGCTGTGGGAGACAGAAGGGCAGCCAGCACAGCCCCAGGGAGCAGGGCAGACGTCACTGAAACCTTTTCTTCCTTCTCAGAGCTTCTGGGATAGATGTGTCTAAAGATACCTGAAAATTGGGCAGCTGTTCATCTTTCTGAAAAGTGTAGTTCAAGATCTTTCTGAGCATGAGTATAGAGCAAGTGATCTTCTATTCATAAATATTTATGATTCTATTCTAAGTTAAATTATTAATATTAACATTGGAAGAAATGTGCTATTTTTAATATGGACAACAAGAACGTTCACTTTGAAACATCATGAGCTAGCTAGTATATGGGAAAAATGTCTTGGCTTTGTTATTTTCTCAAAAAAAAGCATATATTTTTTTCTTCAATATAATAGCAAGATAAACTCTATGATGGATTTAGAATTTTTAAAGCTATGTAATTCACATTTTAAGCTTTAACTGTTTCATTAGTTTTTCTAAAATAACTTCAATGATGACTGCTTAAAGAAGGTCTTCATTTATCAAATTGATCAGATGAATTATCTTGAAAATAGTTCTGTGTCTTTGGATAAAATCTATTTTATCCCAAAGAAAGCTTTCTTATAATGAATAAAAACCAAGCTATACATTGTTATGAATCTTATAATGAATAGGATAAAAAGCCAGATGTTTTTATTTGAAAATCAAAACTTGTTTTGCTTCTTAAAGTAGTTTTTTTGTGTAAGAAAAATAACACCAGTGATACAATCATGGAGCTAAGAACATTTTCTTGCATAAATTGGGAGTGTGTCTTAGCAGCCTGAACAGTGTTCTCTTATGAGTTACCTGGCTCCAGCATTACAGCAGTTTGATAAAAATCAACAATTTGTCCAAAGAAATGTTGAACAAAAATAACCTAGATGACGCATGTATAGGAAGTCAGGTAATTCATAAGATGCATCTAGAAAAAAATTGAACTTGGAAAGTACCTCCTCAGATGGCTGCAGGGACAGCTGTTTATTTGCTTAGTATAATATTTGCATTTTGAGATGAATGAACTACAGTTTCTTTGCAAAGTGCCAGATGGGGGTGGGGTGGGGAGAGCAGGAAGCCATTTAAAAAATTAACACTAGAAGAATGAGTTTTCTTGCAATTATCTCATTATTATAAATTAATTCCAAATGAATATGCTTGAAAGAGACATTGGTCTAAAATTTTTATTTAATCCTTACCCTTGCTGCTCACAAATTGTAAACAGGTAAAATTAATGAAAATGTTAACAGTGCTGAAACTATCTCTGGATCATTGACTTTCTGATTGGTGGAATAACCCTTGCAGAAAGGTTTTGACAGGTTTCCATGCCAGCTAGATAATCTACTTCTTCTCCCAATATGATGGCAGAAGACTGGGTGTGTTTCTTCCTCTGTCACTTTGTAGGATCTATTCTTGTTTGCTTGGGAGCTATTGTGCAAGAACTAACTTGAATTATCTGTTAAGACCATTGCTACCTGGAGGGTAATTTGAAAAAATTCTTTTACAATATTATTTGGATTACATATAGCAAAATGAAAGCAGGGTAACCATCACCACAATCTTTAATAATTTTTTTTATTTTAAAATTTATTGGGGTGACATTGATCAGCAAAAATTACACGGCTTCTAGGTGTACAAGTCAACACATCATCCATGTGTTGCATTGAGTGCTCACCATCCAGAGTCAGTTCTCCTTCCATCACCATATATTTGATGACCTTTCCCTCCTCCACCACTCCCATCTCCCCTTGCCCTCAGGTTTTTAATATTTTTTCAATATTACTTTCTTTGAAAGTATGTTTTGGGATAATTAACAGTGACTAATACTTGAATTCACACCACCAGCACAAACTTATTGGTGAAAGCACAGATTCTATCTCTCTCTCTTGTTCTCTATTATCACCTAATTATTTCATAACTCGAAAGTGTGTAATTTCAATTATGTGGAAATATATAGATCAAAATTAATACAAATACATTCAGATAGTGTGACATATCATATGTTTGTCAGGTATAGCCTTTCATCTGCTTTGTAAGTAATATGGAAGAACTGAACTAGGCATCATTATGCTATTATACACAGTGCTCAAAAGAGACAGATCATTTGTTTGCTTGTTTAGTTTAGTATTGTTTAGGATCTCTAGACCCATCAGAGGTAAACACTAAATGTAAAATAGAGAATTTAAACTTGTCTTTGGTTCTCCGATTCTAGGCTTGGTATTAATGTTTTCTTTGAAACTTAGGTGCTGGATTAGGTGAGGGATGTTCCCATCTGTACTTGCCTCTCAGCTCAGCCACCATCCATACTCCTGTGTCAGCTCATGCGTAATTTTAAATGAGACCAAATCAGTGCCTTTAAATAGAAAGATGTAAGGGAACTCTGGGCCCCTTAATAAAATTAAGCCCTAACTTCCATAGTCAGTGATGGGTGGTGGTGTAGGTGCCTGGGGAGGTGTAGTGTTGATGGTTATGGAAATTGGGAAATTGTCCAATTCTGCTTAATGTGGACTTTTTTTAGTGAGTGACTTTTCTAAAGGTCAGATGTAGGCAGATAAAAATATTTGGACTAAATTCAATATGATTGTCTCGGTATTACTGGATGACATTTGATTTGGAGACAAGGCCATTAATTATTCAGCAATATTCTATGGGCCAGGCCTTCTTAGGGATTGTCTCCGGGTGAAGTAGGAGTTGTACTTCCACTTTACGAACAAGGACACAAAATTAGAGGGAGTAATTAGGGTTGCAAAACTAACAAACAGTAGAGCTGGGAGCTATTCATTCATTCATTCATAAACAAATATTTATTGGCATCAAGTATTTTTCATCATTGGTTTTGTCTTTTTTCAATGTTAACAATTGCATTTTACTTAGAACCATGATTTTAATCCAGAGAAAGTTACATAGAAAAGAGCACTAAATTAAGTAGATCATGTCGGTGTAAAATGTGAAACCTTACCATTTTACTCATCCAGAAGTGTGTAGGGCTTTAAATTCAGTTCCTCTTATTATAACTTTAATATCTCGTGTCTTTTTTTTTTTAAATTCATTTTTATTGTTAGACTTATTGGGGTGACATCTGTTAGCAAGGATTACATAGGTCTCAGGCATACAATTCTACAGTGCATTGTCAACTTGTTATATAATAAGTTCACCACCTAATGTGGCTTCTCTTTCCATCATTTTTTTTTTTTTTTAAACCATTGAATCCCCAGCCCCTGGAATAGTGCCTGGAACATGGTAGGCATTTAATAAATAATTTATGGTGGATGAGAGAAATTGCAATCATAAATTATATTCTGTTTGTTGTTAGTAAGTCTGACTTTTTTTTTTTATTCTGTGTAAGGGGAATTTCAGTGAGTGTAAATTATGAAGGACTTTAAGGATCAAGTTCATGCACTACTGTTATTGTTAGAATTGAAAGCTGAGAGGAGCTGAGAGTTTCCTGTCCTCTCAGCTTTTACTCTATAACTCAGATGACACCATTGCAGGTAGTCATTTTGAATAATAGAAGTGGAGTTTAATAAATGTTTTGATTTAAAACACAGATATCCTCAATCAGCAGTGATGCAAACACATTGTGCATGGATGAGAATTTAGTCCACTGATTGACATTCAAGACCCATTGGAAAAATCAGGAAACACAGGAGTAGGAAGAGCCAAGAGTCAATCAGATTGGAGCAACTATCCAAAAATCCAGAAGGTCAGGAGGTGGTGAGAAAAATGCCAGACAACAGACTGTGGAGAAAAATAAACAAGCCAGAAAAGTCTTATTTGGCCTTAAATGAGGCAGATGGTGACAGGAAGTATTCAGTGAGGGGTGATTGTACTAAAATCACAAATACTATAAAATTATCCATCTGTAGTTTGAGGTTTTGGGGAAAACTTAAAACTCTTTGCTAGAATTAGAAGAAAGGGTGAGGGTACAGAAACAGAATATTAAGTAAGTGTGTATTTGTGTCAGGATACTAGACATGTGAGATGCATTATTACATTAGAAGTTTTGTTTACTTAGAGATTGTGACCAAAATTATAAAAAGTGTTTTGTATTAAAAAAGTGGATTTGTATTAAATCTGTGCCTTTCACATTTTTGATTTAAGAAAGAAAAGGATGTTAATAGGTTGCTAAGATAGCAATAATAATTTTCTGACTGAAAGAATGTACAAACCATTCCTTTCTCTCTGTCTCTCTTTTTGCTAAAGAAAGGATTTTGGAATGGGATATAGAAAATCAGAAATAGCAATGTTGAGAATTTTGAGGTGAAGAATTTTAATGCAAGAGTTGTGAAAAAATATTGTAGCAGAGAAGACCAATCATTTGGACTGGTATTAGAAGAATTTGAAAAAAATTCACTGTAAATATTTTAAGATAGATGTGGCCAAACATTAAGAATTGGAAATTGTTTTTAAATAAAGGACCTAATTCTGTGCTTACATTTTAATTAAGAAGTAGTTATTCCATTTTCATATGGCAGCATCTAGCATAAGGAATCAAATAGGTCTGGGTTTTTACAACCCTGTCCTAGCCCACTGAAGCATTTCTGCTATGTACTTGAAGGTGTCATTGATTTCATGCTTTGGAAATATTAGATGCTTCATTTTCCTTCTTTAGAAGAAGTAGTTCATAATTTAATATATTGAATTCTTATCTATGTTAGTTGTTTTACTCTTGGATTTTTAACCATACTTACTTAAAAGTAAGCATGGAGTTTTAAGTCTAAATGAATAAAGTTAAAGTCTGGGAGGTGGATTGTGTGCAATGCTTCTGCCCTGTTTTTTTGAGAACTGAAGGCAAAATATTAAATATATTATGAAAATTTGTTTTATGTTTAAAAACTGTTTTCCAGACAGATAAACAAGCTTATGTATCAGTATATTTTTAAATGAATGAGAACCATGAAATCTAGACTCTTTATGTAAATTTTTAAATTTAATCCTCAAAATAACATTTAAACATAGTTATTATTATCATACTCATTTTATACTTGGGGAAACAGAGGATCATATAAACCAAGTCGGTGTCCTAAAGTTACACACCTAGTAAGTAATGGAGTCAAGATTAGAATCAGTTCTGTATGTTTCCCAACTCATTCAATTATGCCAGTGCTTCTTAACAGGGCACGGGATTTGGGACATTAGATTACTTAATCCCATTGTCCATTAGACTACCTGTCCTTGCACCTGTCCAGGGTGCCCAGGCATATCTCTATTAGAGAAAGTTTTGTTTCTAACATTTAATCAGAGAGCTTATGCATTCCAAAGTTTCAAAACGCAACCAACCATCCCACCCACCCACTCTATTTATTATGTGGTGGTAGGCAAAGATCTAAATATTATTTTCTGCAACTTGCTAGTCTATTAATTCAACCTCCTTCACTGAATAATATATTTTTTACCACAGTTTAGGATGTCTTTTTAATAGATATTAAAAAATATAAAAGGTTTTTTCTAGGACACACACACACACACACACACACACACACAATTGTTTTTCTCTTCTGATGCTTTCGTATTTTTTTCACCTTTATGGCTTTGTATATGTTGGTATCTCTTAATATCTCAAAGGATTAGTGCTATTCTCATTCTCAGATATCTCTTTAATAATATTCTTTGTTTTGTCATTCCTATTATTTGTGTCTTCTAGGACGTCTTCAGAATCATTTTATCATGTACTAAAAATGACCTCTTTTAATTTGATTGACAATGCATCAAAATATGAATCTAGGAAAAAAAAGAAAATACTTTATATGTTTTGTTTTGCAGAAAATTCTAGCAATTTTGTTAATATTGGTAATATACTTCTCATTTCTATTCAAATATTATAACTTTTTCTCAGAAATCATTTTATTGAGGTCTACATATTTATTAATATGATGGGAAATGCCTCTGTTTGGGTCTGCATCACACAGGAAGATTATAGGTCTTAGCACTCTGCCTGATGATCAGTTATTTTTCCCTAACTGCCTAAGACTGGTCAAGTTAAGCATGATCTTAAGGTAGAAACTTATTGGGTGTGTAGTAGTAAACTTGGAAATACTTGACAGTCCCACTCTGCTTCATTCTATTCCCCCGTACTAGGATTTGGAGACATTTCATTGCTCTATTGAAAAGTGTGCTTTTAGGACCCACATGCCTGGTTATATAGGTCCTTGTCCTTCAGTGGACAGAGAAGGGTCTGAATCTTAATTTTGCTGTCTCTTATGTGGTTGGTCAGCAAATAACCTTTGTCTCTATTCTACCCCCTGGACTTGGCAGGTTATAGCTCTTGTTCTCTCTGTCTTACTGTCATAGACAGGGCTCATTCCCAGATTGGTGAATTTCTTGTTCTTCTCCAAGTTATGCCCAAGTTTGCTCCTCATGTTTGCCTAACAAATAGCCTATCCATCCTGTTTTTGTATACATTAGGGACCTTAAAAGTTTCTTTGTCTCTCTTCATACAGCATAGCTTTTCACCCTGGAAAGGAAAGGACAATTTGAGATGTAGTTATAGAACACTCATTTAAAGTTTGATTTAGGCTAAATATTTCATGCTCACATTTTTATCCACCTTATTATTCTAGTTAATATCACATTCTGATTTAAAACACAGGTCGAATAACAACAAAGTATAGCTGGACTGCAAGTGCTTTCTAAAATTATGTTGTATTTTAATTAACATATTATCATATATAACATTCCTTTTTAACACATTATTTTCATTTTATTGTTTCTAATCTAATTATTTCTGCTTTTTTCATGAACAGTTTTGCTAGTGGTTTGTCTAGGTCAGTATTTTGCAAACTGCTCTCAGAATACTAAAAATGGCAAATGAGCTTGGGAAATTGTACTAAACACCCCTCTTGAGGACTCAAAGTCAAAGTACATTTTAACATAAGAAAAGATCTGAGAAGTTTTAAAGTAAAAGAGAAAACCTGTGAAGTCTCTTTCATGTTTTAAAGAACTTAAAAATAAAGAACTTATTTGTATAGAGAGACTTTTTCTTGGCACAGTTATTGATTTTTTTTCTTAACACCAATTTGAGAAGTGCTAGTCTATTTCATCATCATTATTACTTGAAATAAGGAACTTTGGAGCTTATTTGTTCACTTCATTGTCTTCATTCTTCTTACTTTTTCCTTATATTTTAATTATTTTTACTATAAAACTTTTCATCTCTTTACATTTTAAAAAGTTTAGCTCATTTATTTTAATACTTAAAAATGAAAAGACATTAAAGCTTATAACAATGCCTGAATGCCCCTTTGACCAACCCTAAAGATTTTGACACTTTAGTAACCTCATTATTGCTATTTTATAAATAAAATATTTTTAACTTTTTTCTTGAATCTAATTTTTTTAAAGAAAAAGTTTTAAAATTTCCAGTTGTATGTCTCTTTTCAAAAATTTATGAATTTCCAGTTTTATTGGAGAATGTGATCTATATGCTTTCATATTTGTTAAATTTTGCTTTTTAAAATTTATCAAGAATTTCTTTGACCAATTATGTAGTTAGCCATTATGTTTTATGTGTACATTAGGAGATGAATTTCCCATTTCTGGATTATCAAGTTGAATGTGGTTTGGTTAATTTTATGTTTTTTTTTTGGTTTTTTTTTTTTTTAATCTTCACTATTCCTTTTGTCTACTTCACCTATTGTGAAGATCGGCTCGTCTCTTTCATTTGTGCTTTATTTTCTACTTATGCTTCTAAAGGTTTTTGCTGTATCTACTTTTCTTGATGCATTATTCAGTAGATAGTATAACTTTTCAAAATACTACTTACTGCTTTTTAAAAAAAGTTAAAGTAATGGTGTATAAGTATTTTACTTTCCTTTTTTAATTTTTTAATTTTTATTTTTGGGTTTGCTTGATATGCATGTACATATTCTATGGTTTTTCTTCTTTTATCTTTCAATGTTATTTTTTCCAAGATAATTTTTCTCTTGATATCACAATATAAAGAGAGCTTGGTGACCCATATACATGCATTACCTACTGTATTAGTTTCCTGTGTGTCCTATAACAAATTACCAGAAACTTGGTGGTTTATAATAGATGGGTGGGGGAGAAGGGACGGGGACTCAAACATACTGACTCTGGGTGATGAACATGTAATACAACCCCTAGACAGTAATATTGTAGAATTGTACTCCTAGAACCTGTGTAATTTTTACTAACCAATGTCACCCCAATAACAAAACAATAGAAATTTATTCTCTACAATTTTTGAGGTCAGAATTCTGAAATTAGTATCCGTGGGCTGAAATGGAGGTGTCGGCTGGGCTGCTGCCCCCTCCAGAGACCCTAAGACAGGATCCCTTCTTCCCCTCTCTCAGCTTCCTGTGACTGCTGGCACTCCCTAGCTCGTGGCCACCGTCACTCGGTCTCTGCCTTGGTCGTCACTTTGCCTTCTTCTCTTCTGTTAAGTGAAATTTCCCTCTGATTGTGATACGTATGATTGAATTTAGGACCCATCCAGATAATCCAGCATAACATTCCCATCTTAGCATTCTTAATCACATCTGTAGAGACCTTTTGGTTTTTGCTGTAAAAGGTTAACATTCACAGATTTCGGGGAGTAGGACATTGACATCTGTTAAGGGGCCATTTTTCAGCCTATCACGCGGTTAAAGAAAAACAAGACAACAGGCTCACAGCGAACTCCTATGCTTAGCTCCCTGTCACCAAACTGAGACTTAGCTTAATCATGGTTTTGGCTCTTCCAGAAATGGAATCTTAAACTAGTCAATCAGGAATTGTCTGATCAGCACTAGTGAGGTAAACTGCCTGATAGATCGATCCTAGCCATTGCCTAAAAGAAGTAACTTTTCAATAAACAACCCACTTTTTTTTTGCCTAGTATAACTTTCTTGTTCTTGCTCCCTTCTGCCTATATGAGAACTGACAGGAAAAAATCCAGCCATAAATGCCTGTATTTTTCATATTACATGGCTGGATACTTTGCGGACAGGCCTTTTAAGTTTTTCATTGTGTGCAGCTCTTTGGGGCTTCATTTTATCTGCTGGATTGGATCGCAATAAATCTGCTGCTTGATTGAAATAAATTTTTGTTCACATAAATTCTGTTATCTTTTAATAGTACCAATCTTTACACTGACTTTTAACTGGTCTTATTACCCTTTGCTCCTGTATTAGTTATCTGTTGCTGCATAACGAACTACCCCCAAAACTCAGTGGCTTAAAAACAATCATTTCTTTCTTTTTTTTTTTTTTCATAAATCTGTGGGTCAGCAATTTGGGCTGGGCTCAGCAGGATTGCTGTTCTGCTAGTCTTACCTGAGTTCACTTAGAAGCTGGCTATTCAAATGGCTTCACTTATATCTAACTATACCGGCTGTGATTTTCAGCAGGCCAGAAAGGATTACACAAGCATGTGGACTCAGGGAGTTGTGATTCTTTGAAGGCCATCAGTTTAACAATTTCTAACAATCTTTTGCATGACCCATTTTTAATGCTTTTGGAAAGTCAAGTTTACACAAAAGTATTCCCAGAATAAGTATACTGGTCAGAGTTTTTGTTCTTTTATACACACTTTAAAAAAGTATTAAACTTCTGTCACATTACCAACACTTCAAGTTTATAAGAAAGATTAAATGTGTGTATATATGTGTGTGTGTGTGTGTGTGTGTGTGTGTGTGTATATATATATATATATATATATATGAGTGTATAATGTAAGAACAATAATAAGCAACCAAGACAATTACAAGGAATTACAAATCCTTGTGTATGCTGTGCTTGTGTTTTTGGATTTTTTTTTCTGCTGTATATATGATGAACAGGTAAGAAAAATTTTATGCTTAACATTTAATCCCTGGGGAAGTCATAACCTCATGTGGCATGAAGCCAGCCATGATTGTGTTGGGAGTCATTCTGCAGGTAATTTTTATGCATCTGGAGAATTTCACTCTCAGCAGAGTGAAAATATTAAAGAAAAATAGAAATCATGTTATTATTTTTGCTACCGTGCTCTTTAAAATGGATTGATTCTCTCCTTTTTATTTTTCTACTAGTTTTTAATAGCTCCAGAAATCACATAGCCTAGGGGTAGTTTTCATTAAAAAGTTACTGCTTGCAAGTAACCATATGTGGCCAAATTGATTGCATGTGTTGATTCAATTTTTGGAAGAAGTAATCTTAGTCATACTTACTACAAGACCTTCTTGTTCTCTGAGGAAAATGTCACTTTGGGAAGTTTCACAAAACTTTTTAAAAGCAGTGCAAAAAGAACATATGACAAAAAGAATAAAAAATATTTCTTTTGGCCTGATTCCAAACCTAAGTGCCTGTGTGGGATTTCAGAATGGCGTTTATGAGTATATTCTGCAGGACCCCATTTCTGTGACATTTTGAAGGTAACACACTAAAACTATTGCCAATTAATATTTAAGTTTCATCATTTCTAGCACAAATGTCAAAAGGAAGAGGATAAAGACTTTTTGAAATTCACAATATGATTAATAGTTAAAACTGTGTGGTAGTAAAATATATAGTTTTTCCTCTGTGCTGGAGTTCAAAAAAATAGATCTATATGAAAATGATTTTCATTTATATTTAATATAAGCCTTACCAAAGAAATGTAAAAAGAAAATTAAGGATATATGCTTTCCAGGCCTACAGAGAGAGAGAGAGAGAAATTTGCAGTGAGGAAGCTATATTTCAGAAAGAGCAAAAAGCACAATCAGAAAATGATTTAAATTACATATTTGCATTTGGTTTGGAGACACCAAGGTCGAGGAATCCTGGTTCAGTCCAGAGAAAACAGAGAACTGAATGAGACCGTGTACGAGGCCTGAGCCACCATGTCATTACTACGGGTACAGCAGACCGTGTACGAGGCCTGAGCCACCGTGTCATTACTACGGGTACAGCTCCTTCCAGAAGAAACTCTGGCCTTCGTTGTTGCTCACGACCAAGCCTGCACTTTGGCCTTTTCCAATAAACTTGCTTCACCTGAATGGGGACGTTGTGACAGGTGTTCAGCACCTGGCCCCAGCTCCCTGCCAAGCCTGCTCATTCTGGAATGGAGCCTGAGCCCCATTCTTAGTGAGAGTATAATGTGTCCCCTGCCTTTTCCCAGCCTCCGGGCTTTCTTGCCTTCGGTCGCCTTGCATTGACCTAGGAGTGGTATTTCTACCCATCTTCAGGAGCTGTGGTGTTTTCTCCAAATCTATCAATTTCTGCTCTGGTAGGACTTCCTGTCCCAATGTGATTCTTCTGTTTTCCACACTTACATTATGCCACTTGGGTTAGCTTCAGCATTTGTTTTTGCATCTACTCCATACCAGTATGGCTACGGTTTAGGCATGTTAATACTACAAAATTATCCTTGCAAAAAAGGGGGAAAGATAGCAAAGGGGAAAGGGAGAGAGGCAAGAAAATCTGTTGAGCATAGTGGACCAGGTACTTTCCATATACAATCTCTACATTTAATTCTCATATTTCTCTATGAAGTGGGTGTTCATATCCCCATTAAGTAAGGACACATAGTTAATATTAAGGGGAATTTTTCTGACAAAGACCATGATTTTACCACTACAACATGCTGCTTCCTCATAATTTGGAAACATCTGAACTGTAAAGATGTTTTATATCATTTATTTTTCTATATGATACAATAGCAGTAACTGAAATGAAGTACTGAAGAACTCAGAATTTTGGGCAGAGCTATGTGAAAGCTGATTAGATTTCTGTTTGAACATGAAGACATTAGAGAATGAGAAACAGTGATAAGGACCCCAGAGAGCAGTGAGAACGGATACATATACAGGAAAAGATCAGAAGGGAAGGACGGACATGGAAGGCTTTACAGAAGAAAGTAGACATTTCTATCTATTGCAGTGGCTACTAGAGAACACAAGTAACAAAGGCAAGAGAGATGAATGTAGTAGGAAAACACAACAAAAACCATTTCTTTTCTCTCCCACTCACTCCCCACTCCCCCTAAAAAACCTCCTGAAATGATCAACGTTAAGACGAACAGTGTAAGGCTCTCAGGATGATGCCAGACGGGCAGAAGGTCTGGAAAGACAAAGGCACTTCAAAGACACTTTAATGGGCTTCCCTGGTGGTGCAGTGGCTAAGGCTTCGGTGCTGTCAACGCTGCGGCCTGGGTTCGATTCCCAGCCAGAAACCACTGAAAAAAAAAAAAAAACAACAAAAGCAAACAAAAAACCAAAAAAACAACATTTTAAGTACTCCAGAAATGAGGAACTGATTGGTGCAGGAATTTGTGTATGTTCTCCTTCATACAGTGTTTTGTGAGCACAGCTAGCTACATAAAGTCCACGTGCTGGGCACAGATGTTCACATCTTCCAGATGGGTTATTCTTACTTATCTCTAACATTCAGAGCCAGTTCCTGATCTGCCCCCTTAAATCCATTCCTGCTTTTCTTTCCCCCCTGGGTGGCAGCACCTGCCCTCTCCCAGCTGCTCCTCTCAGAAACCTGGGAGTGTCTCACCCCAGCCATCACCAAGCCTCGTCAGTTCTACTTCTTACTGTTCCTCACTCCTGTCCGCTGCTGTCCATGACCCCCACCTCTGTCCCAGTCCCTGCCAACAGCATCTCCTGCGTGGACCGCCACAGTATCACCCCACTTCTCTCTTCAAATACCTTGCTGGTTCCCCTCCAATTCGTTCTCCACACCGGAGGTTGGCAGACTTTCTCTGTGAGGAGCCGGATAATATATATTTCCGGCTTGGTCAGCCCTATGGATTCTGTCTCAGCTACTCAACTACTCGACTCGCCGTTGAAAGGGAAGGCAGCCAGAGCCAGTATATAAAGAAATGGTAGTGGTATTCCAGTAAAACTTGACGAAAGCCGACAGCAGCAGGGTTTGCAGTTCCAGCCGTGGTTTGCTGAGGATCCCTGCACTGGGGCTAGGGCTCTGTCTTAAGTGCACGTTGAATCAGGTTAGACCCCCAGCTTTAAGCTATTTAAGTGTTTCTCACTGATCATGGGAAAAAGTTGGCAGTGCCTTGCTCCTTTTTTCTGCTTTTCTGGAGTCCCTTCCTCCATGATCACCTCCAGCAAGTCCCATTGGCCTTCTTCCATTCAGGTCCTTGAAAGCTCCAGGTTCCTTCCTGACTGGACGCCTCTACACAAGCTGTTTTCCTCTCCCTAGAAACTTCACTGTCCTAACTCCCACGCGACCTTCTGTTCTCAGCTTGAATGCCAGTTTCTCAGGGAAGCCTTCCCTATGCTTCCCGAAAGACTAATTTAAATTCTGCTACATCCATACTTTTTTGATCTTTTATCTCAATTTTAGTTGAATAAATACTTGTGTGGTTGTTTCTCTAACGTTTAGGCTGTGGAGTCTGAGGGTCAGGGAATATGTCTGAAGTTTCAGCTATGAATTCTCAGCCTCTAAGCCTGTTCCTTGGATAGTGGGCCCTTAGCAAACATTTGGTTAAATAAATACAATTAAGCCTATAATTTCTATTTGTAATGTGAAAATTAATATTAGAGAAACTGTCACAAGTCGGAGAATCAAGGTGAAATAGAGATGGTTGTGGGGCTTGACTGGCAGCGACAGGGAGCACCATGATTTTGCAAGAAAAACTTTTAGGCGGAGCCATATGAAAATGCCTGCATTTCACTACTCTTGACCTACAAAAAAAAAGGCCATTTCTTATGCCTCAACCTAACACTAAATGTTGCATACCCTCTTCTTGTAGTGCCTCATTTCCAACACCTGAAGAACTCAGTGGAACTGACAAACACTAACGTGAGGTCACAGTGCCCACCTGGGTTATGATGCATTGAACATTGTATTTAATAAGGTCTTGATGGATAGGAGGTTTTGGAAGTAAGAAAAAGGACCCTTGCCAGTAGGGTGTAAGCTGGAGGAAGAGCCTGCAGAAGACCTGGTGACGGAGTGCATGGTAATAAAAAGTCTTTGGAGCTAGTTGGCCAGGACTCCAGGAAAAAAGAAGGAAAAGCTCAATGAAATGAAAAAGGATCTTGATTTGCACATAATGGCTTTCTGGGAGAATTGAAATGCTAACGCTGTTCAGGTTGTAGGAGAAAACATACCTTGCAAAATAATTCAGAGAAGCAAAAGAAGAAAGGATAAAAGCTTGAGCTTGTGTTTATAAAAAGCAGATATGTAATGAATTCATTTGTGGGGCATGTTATGAATTGTTTAAGGATAAGAAATAATTACAAATATGACTTAAAATGCTAACAATTCCTGAACATTTTGGAAACTAAAATAGGAATTTGTTTCCTTGTAATAATGTAGTATAAGTCTTAGCCAGGATGTGAGGACCATGCCTCTCGTGTGCACTCTTAGCTTTATGATTCATAAAAGGAATAGAAGGAGAGCAAAAATATTTTAGACGTAAATTTGAACATATTTTATATACCATATATGATACATGTATCCTGACATTTATTCACTTTGTTATCATGTTCCTTACACATTTTAAATATCAATCTGTGTCATTTTGCTGCAAAATCTTTGAGTCTTTCTTTTTTTTTTTCTTTTGCTTTTTGGTATGTGGGTAGCTCCCTGGCTGGGAATCGAACCCAGGCCGCAGTGCTGACAGCGCCAGCGCCGAAGCCTTAAGCCACTACACCACCAGGGAACTTCCGAGTCTTTCTTTTTTGAATCAGTCCAGTTAACTTTTGCTGCCACAGGTCCACTTAAGGTTATCATCTCTGTCATTGTCAAATCAGTGCCCAGGTTGCTAAATGCAATAGTAATTGGATTAGCACTTGACCTTGTTGATCATTTTTTCCTACTTATAACAAGCACTTCTTACTTGGCTTCCAGGACTTGCTCCTTTGTTCTTCTCTTACCTCATCTGTTGATTCTTCTCTGCTGTCTTTGATAGTTTCCCCTCAAATATCCAAATATTTAGAGTACTCTAAGGCTCTGTCCTTGAACCTCTTCTCTGCCTGCGCACATTATTTAGGTCAGTGACAGTCAAACTTATTTTGATCCCTATGCAGTGAAAAAATACATTTTACACCATTCCCGAATGCTCTCATGCGCGTGCACACACACACACACACACACACACTTCTCTTTGAAATATTCTTCTCTTTTTTATTTTATTGAAAAATTCTCTTCCCACTGACTAAAATAGGGTCATTACCCCCTTAATGAGTCACAGCTTGGAGTTGAAAACACATTTTTCTAAGTGGTCTCATATACTCACAGTTTCATGACTTTAGATGTTAGAATTTTTATGCAGTTTAGGCAGCCCTTGGCATGATGTCGTAGGGCCGACCATGGGAATAACTGCGAACTGAAACCACAGCAATCTTCATCATCAATGAGAAAAATTATGAGCTTTCAAACCTTTTGTTAAACCATTAACAATTCTTGCTTTCTAGATACATAGAGAAGTGAAACAACAGTAAGCCTACTATTATGTAAGACACTGTAACTTAAAACTTTAGAAACATTAGAATTAGTGTCTTATTTCTTTGTAAAAAAGTCTGGAGTAGTTTGAGCAGTGCTTGCTTCTTCTCGTACAGCTTAGGGGACAGACAGGCACCTTTCAATGCCTCAGCGAACAGTCGTACTCCTTGGGATCAGCTTCCACCCTTTTGTCCTTTGCACTTACAACATCGTGAAGTGTCTCTGGAAGTTCCTTTACTGTAAAGTTGTTTCCTCTTTTCCCGCATCACTTTTTCTGGGACATCTGTATCCCCTTCCTCACTTACACCTGTAAGCGCCTCTGGTGGCATGTCCAGGAGCGGAGTCAGTAATACCCACAATCACTTACTTGTATAACTCCACCGGAGATCAATTTGAATTCGCTTCCTACATTATCACTTTCAATTTTTTTGCTGAAATTTCATTGTTCTTGGCTAATTCCCTCTTTCAATGATCCTTTTTTGGGTAAATGTTGTATGTGTTTATGACTGTGAGGTAAGAACGTGATCCAATCGCATGCTTTGTTGTCTATCTTGAACCCAATGACGGATGTGTGACCGGTCACCAACAGACTTTAAAAGAAGTGACATGATTGGTCACTAATCGTTCTTTTTGGAAGTTGATTTGTGGACTGAAGAGCCAAGAGTGATGTTTATACTTTATGCAAATACTCACATCGAATATACCACGGGTCCTGAAATTCAAACTCTGTTGCTGGGGAAACTGGTGTTATTTAACTAAACTGGTAGTGGACATTCACTCATATTGGATCTGTGCAAAGCAGAGACTGTCTGTATAACACCAGCAGAGACTTTTCTGGAACCGTAGCATTATATATCTTCACATGAATTTCTTATAGGTAGTTTAAACTCAGTATGTCCAGAACAGAACCTGGGAGGAATGGAGATTCACTGGCCAGCCCTCAAACAGGAGTAGCTAACATTAGTCTTTGGTTATTCTCACTCCTCTAAAGGCCCTCATGTATCTTTTCTTCTGGAGGACGAGATGATAATTATTTTAGGCTTTGTGGTAGTACAAGCACAGCCATAAATAATGCATAAGTGAATAGGCATGTCTGTGTTTCAATAAAACTTTATTAACAAAAAACAGGCAGTCAGACCTTTGACTGTAGTTTACTGAACGTGGACTTAGCCTATTCCAAAGATTTTGTGGCAAAATCATTCTGGAATTACCTTAGACAGAGAATCTGTTTTAAATACATTTTTGAACTAAGAAAAATACTTTTGTAATTTTCTTTATAATATCTACCCCGATTATAACAGCCCTGTGACGGTCTCCATTTCCACACATATCCTATAGATACAGAAGTTCATTTCACTTTATCCCCTTTCCACAGACCTGGAAAGATCTAGTTTTTCATGTTTGTTTAATGTTTCCTCACATTGTTATGGGTATTGAGTCAGACTCCTGGCTTTTGCCCTGAAGGAAATATCACGTTCTTTTACTGTGGTGTTGCTTTCCGCCCCCAGACTAAGACAAGCTTTGTAACTTTCCCGAGTCTGAGTTCCCAGAGTGCTCTTTGATTGGCAGCCTTGGTTATGTAGCAGTCTAACTGGTAGTAACTGGTGTCTGCATGGCATGATGAAAGGGAAACTTTTGTGTAGAGCCAGAATAATGCTTTTTCGTTGTGTGGACACGTGGCATTTCCCAGAGGAGAGCCTGGCACAGTGAGGGCATCTACTTTGGGGGTAGAAGGTCCCAATCCGGATTGTAGTGTTGCAACTTGCTGGCAAAGTTACCTTGAGCAATTACTTTACTTGGATTCAGTTTTCTCACCCATCAAGCCGGGTTATGAATACCAGATCTGCACCGTCTCGGAGGCTCGTGGTAAGGTAAAATGATGATTAAATATGGTCACATTATGTAAAAGCACTCCATAAATTGAAGGGCACTAGCTGAATATACTAAGTTATTTTTTTCTACTTGCTTCCCTTATTCTATGTGTGGATAAGCTTAGCGTACTCATAAATATTACTCATTCTATTTCTCTCCCATTTACCATTATTCTAACTAATAATTACCAACCGCATTCTGAGTAAAACCAATTCCACTATGTGGTTCAGCGTGAGCTACATTTTGGGAGGGGTCTGCCCTGTATTTGTGTCTGGTCAGTCCTACGTGCCAAGCTGGATGACAGGGTCACCCCATAAAGCCGACTCCTGTACCTGAACGTTCACAAGCCTCTACGGTTTCCCCTCCACGGGGGCCCCTCATCCCTGCTCCCTCATTACCTGACTTGCTCCTCTTCTCACCTGTTTTGCAGTTGGGGTTTGCTCACCTGGCTGTAGACGAGAACCTTCAGACAGTTTGGTTTCCTCGCTGAGCTACGAGCCCCGCTCTGCTCCCAGCCCGTCTGTGGAGGAAGGCCCTCAAACCTGTGCCCTCTACAGATTCTGCTAACAAAGGGGCCTCTAATTCCAGGCATCACAAAGGACCCCACCTCGCATGGAAAGAGTTTTGTGTCCTTGTGTGGCTTTACCTTGAAAGCCCTGCCCGAGTAGTGTTTCTTCAGTTTAGTGTGTGATGCTTTAACTCTGCTTAACGTGCCTGAGATGTTTCATATGTTTCCTATCAAAACACATTTAGAAAATAACATTACGTATTATTGGGCCAGAGTTTTCCAAAGCCCAGCCAATTTCCTATTTAGTCTACAAGGGCTGTCCAGAAAAAATCCAGCCACAAATGCCTCTATTTTTTATGTGACAAGGCTGGATACTTTCCAGACAGCTCTTGTATTTTAGAGACAGTTCAATGTAAAACGAAGTTTACCAATTTATGTAATAGTCTTTTTTTTTTTTTGTACGTACACTGTAGTACTATTACAGAGGAATTCAGGGATTAAAAATCCATTCTGACACGTAGAGGCATTGTAACTATTGTTGTTTATTATTATTTACTACCTTTTGTATTCCCAAGTAGTGTGGTTTTGAAGCTTTGATATCCGAAGTGATTACTTAAGTTGGACACTGTATTGAGATTCTTGTAGCAAGTGACAGCCCAACTCTAGGCTGCTTCCCAGAAATGACAAGTCCCAAGCCAGGACTAGCTTCAGGCAGGCTGGATGGCAGTGAGAGTGCGATCCCACGGACTTGGTCATGGGAATCGCTGTTCTCTGTGTTTTCTCTCTTCTCAGACAGGCGCTTCTCTTAGACGCCGACTCCCCACAGAAATCCTTAGTTGAGTCTTAATGGTTGTCTTGGGTTCCATGTTCCTCTCTGAGACAGTTGTGTTCAGAGAGATGGCTAGGCCCTGGTGGTGTGGAATGAGAATGGGGGAAACTGGGGTGCTGTTATTCACCCAAGGGCATATTAATGCTGGACTGCAAAAGCATCAGAGGTCCACTGAAGACAGTATTTGCGTAGTACTTTCATATATTGTGTGAATTGGCTCTATTCTGCTAGCCTCCCTGCACCTGAGTTTGTTGTTTCCTAAGGGACTGGGGATTGATGGAGGAATTAAGCTAAAATTCTTTTGGCCAATACTTGTTAAACAATAATTCAGGCAGCCTGCTAGATCCTGGAGTTTTAAGTAGGAAAGACAATGCTGTGGCCCTTGAGACCATTACATCTAATAGAAGACATGGAAACATAAATTCAAGACAATGTAATATTAGCTCTGATGTCATCATGCTTTGGGTATTATGGGAGAAAAGGCACAAAGCCAGTCTGGGAGCAGGGAGTGGGGAATGGAAAGAATTCAGGCATGGTTTTCTGGAGAATCTAACATCTGAGCTGAGTAGTATGAATAAGGTTTCTGGGTGAAGAAATACAGAACAAGGTATGCAGGCAGAAGGAACGTGCTGTGCACACGTACACAGATGTGATGGAGCATGGGGTGTGTGGTGAGCTGCAAATTGCCTGAGGACAAAGTATGAATCAGGGAGAGGCAGGCAGGGTGGATGAAGGCTAGATGTGAGGAATCAACATAAGCCACTGAGAGTTTGGATTCAGTTTAAAAAAGAATTTAAACTTTATCCTGTAAGAACCAAGGAGATTTTGAGGGAGCTTGCTTAGGGGAAGGAGAGCCCAATGCCCACTTCAGGAGAATCACTCTGGTAGCTCTGTGGAGGAGAGAGGAAGGGAGGGTCAGTCAGGAGGCAGAAAGACACTTTAGGGGCCTCTTTTAATAGACCCGGTGGGAGGTGGTGAGGGTTCTTAATGGAAGCGTGTTCAGAAGGAAATGGGTATGAGAAATACTGGCAGTGTTTGGTGACTGGATCTGCGTGTGGGGGTTGCTTTGTGGTTCAGTGTGGTTCCTGATTTGAGTCTTCAGGTTAGGAAGGCCATTTGGGCTTAGACAAAGCAACAGATGTATTTGGAAGTAAAAAAAAAATAAGCCTTTGAGGAAGCAGTAGGAGAAACACTTGGACATCTCTCTATCTATTTGAGGCACAGTTATGCTATATCACATTTCCGCCTCCATGAACCGTTTATGTATCTGTTGAGCATCTTCAACATGATGGTCAGTGTGTTGGGATCCTAAGAATGAACTAAACCATCATATTAAATCTCTGCTCCCATGCACTCTGTAGTTTAGTGGGACAGACACATGGAAAATTTGAACAGGTAATTTGAGAAACCGTTAGTGTTACCAAGTCACTAAAATAAAGATAGTTTTAACAAGATAAAATAGTTCTAATGCAATGGCAGGATTTATTGAGGCATCAAGGTTAATGTACATTAAGGACTGTAAAGGTTTGTGGCTGTAGTTGTGACGGGGGCAGTTATAGGGCACCGATTTTGGACTTCTTGGAACTCATGGATAGTAGAGTTCGCAATAGAGTTTCAAGCAGCGTTTGCGCAAAGGATGAGCACAGCTGAAAGCAGAGGTGGCGGTCTGAGACTGACCCCTAGTGCAAAGACTTGTCCCTTTGACACTGGGAAAAATTGGTGCAAGGCAGGCTGACCAGAAGTACCATTTTAAGTGGGACAGAAAACGACAGTACTGTCCCCTTGCATAGTGTGTGTGTGGTCAGCCTAGTCTTCCCCGGCTAAGTTCACGGTGTGGGTAGGCTGACCTTGCGTACCGTTTGAAACGGGACAGTAGCATTGTTTTCTGTCCCATGTAAAACGGTACATCGGGTCAGCCTAGTAAAAGGCGCTCCTGACGTGTCCTGGTGTCTGAAAGAAGTAAGTGCGGTTTTCAAATGTGTTCGATTCGCAGCCAAGAAGAGGCTTAAACCTTCAGAGAATCTGGCTCTGATCATTCTGACTTCGAAAAAAGAGATTAATGAGAAATACGTCATTTGCCTGGTTAATTAAAGATGCTTTTGGATTAATGGCCTAGTTTCATGTTTGAAAAAAAAAAACAACCACTCAGCAACCTACCCAATATTAACAACCACCACCCCCAAAACCCCAAAATAATAACAGCTGTCTGGTCATTGCCAAAAGGTGGCCTTGGGTTAAGCCAACTTCAGAATTTGGTAAAGTGACAAAAAGATCGTGTGTAAAGGGAAATGGGTAAGGTGAGAGGAAAAAACATACACTTCGTGGGGAGAAGGATACTAGACCATTTCTCTGTGGTTTATCATTCTGATTTACAAGTCAAGGCGAATTGAATTGTTAGAAATAAATGATTCCCAGAAGAGCCATCTGTGTTCTCTTTGCCAGTTTGTCCACAGAGAGGGAACAACATAGGGCGGCAGAAGTCTGCTGAGGCAGATTTTTATGTGACTCATTTCGCTCTGAATATTTGCTTCAGTTTCAAACTTACATCTTCTGTCTTAGTGTGACAGGAGGTTCATGTTGCATTTCTTACTCGTGTAGAAAACTCAGAGGGACTAAGGATACAGTTACAAGTGAGGAGAGTATACGTTCATATTTACAGCAGCGGGAACCTGCTGTGTATGAGGAGATTGGGACAGCCGTCTGATTAGAGAGGGGAGCGGCTTTCTTAAATTGAGAACATGTCAGTGTTCTAGAAAATAGAATGTTGAGGTGATGGGGAACTCACAGAATTAGGAGAGGGCTGAACCATTTCCTAGATCAGCTCATTAAACCGATGAATGAACCAAGTGCAGTTTACTTGTTTGTAGAGTTTACATCTCTGCTTTCTAGAACTTTGTAGATTCCACGACCTCAGTTCAAAGACCGTCATTTGCATAACACCGTTATGCTGCTGTATAGCTTCGCATTAAGACTTCTATGTCAGACTTTCTTGCTTTTTTGAGTTTTTGTTGCTAAGAACGTTGTGTGTGCACGTGTATTTGTTTTTCTGGTTTTATTCTCCGTGTAGTCGCTCCATGTTTTCCTGCTAGAACCTCTTTAACCGGAAAGTCTCCTAATGCTGCACCACCGAGAGGCAGGAAGAATATTGGTTTTAAAGTTAATCTTCATCATCCTAGAAAATAATTGGTCTCTTTATTTATCCAGAAGTCAGACCAGATCAAACTTAGCCCATTTCATAACACAGACATTGGCAAATGGAGTATTACCAAGGCGCTCATCTGTAGCAGAAATGAGCCAAACTTAAGTTTCAGGGTTCCCCAGCTACTGCCTGCCATTTCCCCTCCCACGCTACGGTTTGGGGCGCTGGTGTGATTTATAGGATTTGGGGAAGTGTCATCGATACCATGATTCGTATGAGCACCAAGGGCGTCAACAAGAGTCCATTTCTATAACAATCTATGTACTTTAAGGAATCTATTCACTTTATAGGATATCTTTCTCATACCCTCCTGAGTTTTCTTATTGTGTCACGACAGCCCACAGCCCTTAATAGGCCTAAGCCTCAGTGCTAGGAGAATTCTAAGGACTGAGCAAGGAAGTATCACCTGTGCCTGTGTTTCTCCAATTGGAAGCTGTATGTGTGTGCCTCGAGGGGTTTTGCTCAGTGATGTGTGAGCCCTTGCGAAGCACCGCCTAGTTAGTGCTTGGAAGCTCCCCCTGAGGTTGGGGCTTCCTGGTTCCCAGTGTGGCTAGTGCTGCCTTGTCTCATGGACAGGGTCAGCAAATGTCAGCACGGCATCCGTCTTGGCACTTCAGCCCAGACAACCTAGTTTTACCTTGGAAATAAGAGAAAAATATAAACTGTATTACATGAAAGGAAATGCAGGGTGTCCTGGATGGAACATTCATCAGCGCACGTCCAAAGGGAAACGAAATGAGGGAGACACGGGTGCCGAAACGTCTCCGACTGGGCCCTTTGCGCCGGTTACCCGGTGTTGCCAGGGCGACTTCATATCCCATTTTGCTCAGGATGGCCCACTTGGTAACTGTGTCCCTGGAGTAATCAATCATTGAGACCCGTTGCACTCCCAAGAGGCCTGATTTGGTTGTTCATCTGATGAACAGTGGGATCGTTTTTAATAGCCTGAGTAGCATAAAGAAACAGAGTATCGTGTACCCGGAGACTTGAAGCCGCTTGAGAGGCGGCGGCTCACGTGCATCCTGAACTCCTAAGGAGGCCTGCTTAGCAGCACTCAGCTTTCCTGTGACATAGGGCATGACAGTGGCTCAGCCTCATTTTGCTGAAGAGTGATGCCATCCTTTGAATGTCCTGTCAACACCCACCTCTGCAGCAGACCACTGTGGTACTCGAATTTTCGGGATACTCTCAAGCCATCTCCATACTCACCAACCCTGTTTTCCAAGTAGCAGCCTAGAACCCATAATTATCAAAATTATAACTTTTGGGGGGGGGCGGACATTTTCCATGAGATTCTGGTTGCAGTTACTCTCAGTGATTTATCTGATCGTACTTAGACTTTCTTTCCAGATCTTTTACATTTTCTTTTGGCTCTGAGTCCATTTGGAATTTAACTACTGACTGGGTTGAAGCATTGGGGGGTGATGATGGCCAAGAGGGGGAGACAGGGCCCAGACATTGTTGCCCCTGGCCCCCCTTACCGTGCTCTGCTCGCCCACACAACGTCCTCCGAGTTCCTGCTGCCCCAGCCACGTCCTCTCTTCCTCCTCTCATTGCATTTTCTGCCATTTTCTTTCTGGGGAAGGAAACTTCTAGTGAGTAGAGGGGTTCATCGTGGGCTGTGGCACTGTTTGGTTGCATGAGCCACATTATAGAACCGCAGGATGGTTGTAGCAACTGGAGAAGAAAAGTCTTGTTATTGAAAGTTGCATAACTTTCTTTAGTCACTTTAAAAATTAAAATTGTAAGAACACTTGAAACGAGATCCACGCTCTTAGCAGAAATCCAGGTGGATGGTAGTGTATTGTTATCCACAGGTACAGTGTTGTGCAGCAGATCTGGAACTCATTTTTCTTGTATGAATGAAATTTTATTCACGTGTATTAGCAATTCCCCATTTTCCTTACTCCCAGCACCTGGCAATCACCATTCTAGTGTTTGCTTCTCTGTTTGACTATTCTAGATACTTCATTTAAAATGCTTTGCTGTTACGTATTCGGATGATTTGAGATACCTTGTCAGAAACTTTCTCATTGAATGTTCAGTTTCCACGGACTCAACTCCTATCAATAAAGTTGTACATCTTCCTTCACATAGGAGTTACACCTTTCTTATTAAATCTGTTTCTGGGTATAGAATTGTGAAAGGAATATTTTTCTACTATTATATCTAAGTTGTTCTTGCTACTATTTTTAAAAGCTGTTAATTTTTTGTCATTTCTTTTATAGTTTCAAATCCAAAGAAAATACAAAAATCAGCCACAAGAAGGTAGGAGTAAGGGATTTTAAAAACTATAAATAAAAATTAATGTTTGAAAAAACAAACAACAACAAGCCAGTAAAAAGGCTAAATAACATCAACAAAATTAAAAATACTCACCCTGATCTCAGACTTCCAACCACCAGAATTTAAGAAATAAATGTTTGTTGTTTATAAGCTACTTAGTCTGTGGTATTTTGTTATAGCATAGGTAGATGGCTATTATATATTAAAAAAAAACAAAATTGTTAATAAAGATGTGGTCAAATTGGAACTCTATATACCAGGGGGTCCAAAATTTTGGCATCCCTGAGCCACATCAGAAGAAGAAAAATTGTCTTGGGCCACGTATAAACTACACTAACATTAATGATAGCTGATGAGCTAAGGAAAAGTCCATACATAATTTTTGTAATGTATTAAGAACATTTACAAATTTGTGTTAGGCCACATTCAAAGCCGTCCTTGGCCGCATCTGGCCTGTGGGCTGCGAGTTGGACCAAGTTGCTCTACACTATTGGTGGGAATGTGAAATGGTGCAGCCTGTATGGAAAACTGTATGGAGTTTTCTCAAAAAATTAAAAATAGAACTATCATATGATCCAGAAATCCCACTTCTGAGTATTTATCCAAAAGAATTGATATCAGAATCTTGAAGAGCTATTTGTACTCCTGTGTTCGTTGCGGCATTACACGTAATAGCCAGGATGTGGAAACAGCCTAAGAGAACACTGACAACACGATGAACCTTGAATACATTATGCTGAGTAAAATAAACTCGTCTCAGAAGGACAAATAGTGCACGATTCCACTTATTCCTCTGGACAACTCAACCAAAGAGATTTTAGTAATTTACAGACAAGAATACTAAGGCTAGGGCAAGGGGTACTTGCTCAAGGTTAGATATAACATGTTATGAGCTGAAATTCAAACCCAAGTCTATTTCACCTAAGTCCATGCTTCCCAATCCCCCAACTTTTCAAAAAACAGTGTTAGGTTTCTGCCATGCTGCTTGTGTTTCCTTCACACGAAGCAAAGGCCTGTACTCGTCTCCATTTCTCTGGGATCAGAAAAGAGCCTGTGTGAGAGATGCATATAGATATTCAAGGATGATGTGATTCCCCTCTTGGCCGATTCTGACTTATAAATGTCTCATATAAGGTTCTTTAAGTTGTAAAGTCTTTGTATGGTTTTATGGGTTCTTTTTTTTTTTTTTTTAAATGTGAAGGAAAATAATTCATAGTTTTTTTTAAATTAAATTCTCAATAAGTCCATGACCCTCAAGTTGTTAAGAACCATCACCTTACTCAGTTTGTATTTCAATGACCCTCACCCGTTGGAATTCCCACCTTTCTGCTGGAGTCATTGAACTCCTCCCCATACCTAGACTTTCCTTGCATTTGTTTACCTCCCACATCCTTCCTTCTTGGTCCTGGAAAGGCATTTGAATCATCTCTAGATTAAGAAATACAGATGTTCAGGTCCCTTCTCAGACTTTTCAAAGTGTGATCTCTGGGAATGGAGCTCAAAAAACTGTATGAAATAAGTAGCCCACAAAAGATTCGGACATTCTTGAAAAACTTGAACAGAAGAGGATACTTTATGCGTGCCTGGGTGTGGAATAATCCCCTGGAGGGACAACCAGCCCTCCCAGCGGGATCAGCACCAGCCAGGCACCGCCTTTCTGGGGCTAAAGTCTGCAGAACGATTCAGGAGCTCCATTTGGCCCTTTACTCTCCTTTGAAAAGATTCTGCTGTGTTGCCTGTTGCTTCTGAGACTGGTACATGTTTAGTGCTGCAAGTCTTTAGTTATGATGTGAAACAAATAGCATCCTGAAGATGTTTTGACAAATCAAGTTGACTTTTCATTTACCTTCTTCCCGAGAGAATTAAAAAGATAGTTCCAAGGAGTTTCTGGGAAGAGATTGTTCAACTAAGCTCTTACCTTGCTGATTTCAGTTTAGGTAGCTAATGCTGCCACCACTTTATGCTCTTAATAGCAAATTGAAGTTTTTCTTCTTCATCCATCCATGTCTGCTGGAAGATGCTTGCTGTGTCCCACCCACACAGATTCTGATGACATCACTGTTACTCATTCCCTCATCTGTTCACCTTTGGAACAGGAAGAGCTGTTCATTCATGGGCATAAAGAGAGACGATTAGTGGAAATGGACTTGTGTTTTTCCACCACTTTTTGTAGTCATGTCTTGTTTCACTGTGATGATCTACTGTTTTTCTCTTTGTTTCAGAAAACTGAAAATTGTGAACTAACGTTTATTGAGAACTGATTTGGGTAGGACACGTTTAGAAGCTTGAAAACCAATAGATTGTCAAAGAAAGGACATTAGGCCCTGTTTCTCTGGAATGATTGGATGTTTAAGAGGTCATTGATTTGTTCTCTACAGCATGTCTCTGTGGCTTCTGGGGGAGTTAATGACTTCACAGCAGCCATTCTGTCACCAACTCTAGCGGGAAAGTTTGTTCTTCAGCTCTGCTAAATGCTCTCTCTTTGTACCTTCTGGTTACTGATTCCAGTTTTGTCCTCTGGAATTTTGCAGAATAAATCAAAATCTTTGCCCACATAACAGCCTTCAGAAATGTAAACGTCAACCTTCAGAAACTTGATGCTGCCCTGAATTTCTCAAGCTACAAAAGGAACTCCTCATGGGCATTATTTTCCAAACTAGACACGCAGATCACAACCAAATATGTTAATGAACCAGCAAACACCTCAATCATAACCACTTGTCATAGTCCAGTGTCCATTCATGTCCTTTCACAGCTCTTTTAGAGTCTTCTAGAACATTAACTAAAGTAACTAGAAATTAATACTTTTAAAATATGCTTTGAAGTCCAAAAATCATCTCTAGTAAATCAATGCAGAAAGACATTCTTAGTTGTAGTCTCTAACTGTTACAATAATGTAAAAACAATTCTGTCTTTCCTGGTGATTAGTATCTACAGACAAATTTCAAATCATGTAACTACATCATTAAAACAATCTCTGCCTTATCTGATTCCTGTAGTAAAACTCTGTGTTTACATCGAGATGCTCTCAAAGAAGTCAAAGGTTGTTCTGACTCTAAAGGCTTTTGTAGGCAGTCTCTCCCTAGTAATTAGAAAGTGTTTCACATTAGTAATTACAAAAAACTAATTTCTGTGATTTTTTTTAAATTATGAATTTCTATGTGTGGGCAGAAATTACATTGTCTTTTCCATCATGAAGATCGCTTTATAGGTCAAGACTGTAGGGAGAATAGAAGGATTTTGAACACCGGAAATAGTTGACCAATATTTTAGAAGAACTATTCGATAGATTAAAATAAATTTTTTTCATTGATTTATTATGTCTAGTTTTAGAGCAAGGAGTGATATTATCCTGATAGGATGATTAAGTCAGTCTGAAAAATTCCCTCCTCCTATCTTTCCTTCCCCCTAAATTGAATGGACAGTTGTAAGGCTTTGGAAAACATCTCTATCTCAATACAAAAACAAAAACAAAAACAAAAACAAACCAAAAACCTCAGAAACCAAAAACCAAAAACCAAACCCCCCCAAAACCAAACCAACCAACCAAACAAAACACAGACCCAAAGAAACTGATTTTATTCTCTCTGCATAAAATTAAACATAAAGAAAGGCAGTAGGGCAAAGGTTAGTTTGATTATATTTCTTATAACAGGCTTGAAAAATTTTCAGATTTCTTACTTCTTTTCTGGAGAAACTATGAAGGAACTATAAGCTACATATCTCAAATCATTTCTCTCCATCTGTAGCAGTATGCTGGGGTAGGCTTGTACTGGCTTATGACATCTATTTTTAATTGTCAGGACATTTGTGAGCCAATTGACCTTACATTGATAGCTTCATAATGGGCCATGGCGGAGGTAGTTACATCATAGCAACTGAAACATGCTACAGATCAGAGCTGGATGTTAAACATGTATCAGCACATCATAGTATATGGGTATTTGTAAAATGTTTCTATCATACTTGTGTGAAAACAAATATTTTAACTTTAAAAAATTGAAGGTATTTGTTAATAATGGAACTCTGACATTGTTGTGTAGACTTGTGAAACTGTAAATATCTTCTGTTTTTTTGGTTACACCTTCTTTCTTCGATTAGAATCTTACTAGAAACAGCCTAAATTTGATGTAAGAGGACTTTAAAATGATATGGAATGGCTAATACATAATTAATATTTTAAAAAATAATTCTGGAATGCATCTCTGTGGAATAATTCTGGAAATGTATTCTGTTTGACTTACCCTTAAAAATCAGATGAAGTAACATTTCATTTTCAAGATGTCATTTTAATTTAGTTATTTTAAAATATGATTCTGAGGGAGGAAGCAAGGGGAGAAAATATAATCTGCATTCTGTAATGTTTTCTGCAACTGGTTTTTATTCTTTTGACTTTCTTCTCTTCCTTTTCTTCCCTCCCTTCTTTATTTTCTCCTCATTTCCTAGGCAGAAGAGGAATCTATTTGTTTAACCTCCACTGTTGATCTGGCCTCTGGAAATTTGTATTTCTTTTAGGAATATGCTCAGCATTTGAGGCTGCTAAGATGTGCTAAAACCTGAGCCAGTTAAGGATGTTCTTATTGACAAGCTCTAGAATACTTGCAGGTTCGTTCTGCAAGAATGATGTACAGGCTATACATTAGAATGTCAAATAAGTGGAAACAATTAGTAGCACAACTGTCTAAACCCTAGGTTTACCATTCAGGGAGGGAGATCATTGATTAAAAGACCCATCTGTTCCAAAGATGTTTCCAACTTGTTTGCATAGCTGTTTGTCAATCAAATTAGTTCAGTGATTGTGCAGCTTGTCTGGGTATTTGATTGTCTATTTCTCAAAATCATTGGTTATGTGCGTATTTTACTATGATATCTTTGAGAAATGGGGTTCTATTTTTGGATGCTATAGTTACAATATTCAGCAATTGGTTTAGTACATTACATGTACCAGGAACGTGTATTTTGAAATTGTCACCAGCTCTAAGAATTATACAGTCAGTGAGCTAAGTATATACTTTTCAAATGACTTAGTGGATTTATGTTTTGTCAATAATTTGATGTTGGAGAAAGAATAAATTCATCTCAGTGTGAGTTTCATCTCTATTTACAGAATAAAAGATAGAAGAATTTTGTTATTATAATCAAGTTCTTTCCTTTTCGTCCAAATCAGGGGGATGTAATATAGAGTGTAGGGAATAGAGTCAACAATAACATAGTAATTTTAAAAGATGACAGATGGTTACTAACTAGACTTTTCATGGTGATTTCTTTGCAAGGCATATATAAATGTCAAATTACTATGTTGTACATATGAAACTAATATATATTGCATGTCAATGATTTTATTAAATTTTTTAAAAATGTTCTCTTTAAAAATACCTTTAACCTACTTATTGTTCTAAATCATGATGCTACATTTATGTAGAATTTCACAATTTAAAACTCACTTTCATATTTATCTTATTTTTCATTAGATATTTTTCCTCTGCTATTTTCTTCCCATGTAGAGGTTATTGAATAATTGACTCTAAGATTTGAAAAGGGCCTTGAAAGTTTCTGATCAGCAACTACCCACTAGGTCAGCCTGTTAGCTATTTTCAAGAGGAGACAATATTAGAGAGACAGACAGACTGACCATTGGGACAAATCAAGGGATGAAATTAAGTCTTCCTTCTTGTGGGAAAGGCAGACAATGTTATTTTTTACTTTTGTCCCTTTATTTGATCATTCTTTCTCAGGCTCAGTGTATTAGGCCTGTAGACTTCTGCTTTAGAGGCTTTCTGGTCACTGTAAGGCCATTAATTCCTACCATTTTGGGATTTGCTAATCTGCCATCAGCTTCAGACTTCACCCACATACTAAGATGTGGATTTCCAGGGTATAAAATACTTACGTTTAATTTTTGAAGAATGGAAATTTCTTTAAGTTTTTTTTCTTTTTAAATAAATTGATTTAGCTGTTTGAAATCACAGTAAAACACAATTGGGACAAATTAAGAATTATAAGCATGGAACTTAAAATCATTTGACTGCTCTGGTTTGGAATTTATTTAATTATTTCTGAGTTCAGTAACACTTTGGGTCTTATTTTTGAAAACTTGTAAGCTATTCTGATCTGACATACAAATCCTGTCGGGTACATTAAATATTCAGTGATACAGATGAAAAAGACAGAAATTCGGCCCAGCCAGGTTGAATTTGATTTGTGAGGTGATTATCTTTTTTTTTAGCCATGGCTTGATGGATCGTGTGTCACACAAAGTAACTGGAAAATGGATAGTTATACGAAATTGTGGGAGAATTGATGCAGCAAAGCAAATGTACTTTCTGAGCCTACACAATGCACCGTGTGCTAATATGATCCTCCCTCAGTTACAGGATTAGGAATTTAGGGTAACTACTGTGTAAAAAGGAAAATGAATTAGATAGTGAGTGAGGAAAGTAAGATGAATGTAAAAATAACCACCCTCAAGTGTACTGACAATAGTTCTTGCTGCCTTTTCTTCCTGTTGCTAGGAGAGAGATGAGCATGGTACGTGCGCATTACCAACTATAGCCACAAGCAATGACGTCCCTGCTAAACCTGGGATTTGCTCTAGGGAGACAATGTAAACAAGAATGCGTGCGTCATGCATTTAACCACCTGTTGTAAACTCTCTCTGTACAGCCACGGAAAAGAAAATTAAGTGATGATGAAAAGCTGTCACTCCTTTGTTAAAAAAATTTAAGTGAAATTGACACAGAGGGGCTTATTCAAAGTTCAATGACTTCATCTTTATCTCAATTTTTGGATTAAGGATTCTGAAGGCAGAGTTATCTTCAGAAGCCTTTGTTTAGACTTGACAACAAAAATACCCTTGGGAGCTGCTGGCCTGGTTTTATGGTTCTCTTGTGATCCTGAAGATAAATTGTCTTCCTGGGACATCAGCTGTCCACAGCACTGCTTCTGCCTTTATTCCAAAAGAAGACTTCTCATTCCTGTCTAGGCATGTCAATACAGCAACAAATGCGGACACCTCTAAATATTCCCCACAAAGTCTGGATTCCCTGACACTGCTTCATGTCCCCTTGTGTTATTCGTTTATTCTCTTCTCTGTTCCAGAAGGGTACTCAGGAGCCATGGCTGCACCTGCATCTCAAGGGCATGCTGTGCTGTCAGGCATGCTTTGAGGAGGATGGGAATTAAAAGCAGGACTATTCATTTACTCATGAATTTACTTAATTGCTACTTATTGTGCTCTTACTATGTTTCTGACTCTGCGTGGGGCACAAGTAATACACTAGTAAGCTAAAATAGATACCATCCCAGTACTAACAGACCGTAGAGTCTGGGGGTGGGGGAATTAAACAAGTAACCACACTGATTAATGTATATTTTCAAACTAAAGTGTCATTATAAAAATTACAAAGGAACTGGACTTAGACTAAACATTCTCTGAGAAAACCATTCTTGTCTGTAATCAGAAGGATGTGAGGGCAAAATTGTGTGTGTGTGTGTGTGTGTGTGTGTGTGTGTGTGTGACGTAGAGACCATCATATGCAAGAGTCCTGTGACTGAAGGAAGTGAGGCTGAAAGGGCAGGATGGTGTCCCAGGAGCAGAGAAACGGATCAGGCCAGACCATGTAGGAGTTAGAAATCTTGTAGAGAATTATTGGGTCTTAGGGTGAATCAAATGGGAAGTTAGCTAATGGATTTTTAGTTTCTACCTAAAAATCCATTAGTTAACCCAATGGGGGTTGGGTTTTGAAAAGATAACTCTGGCTTTGGGAGAGGCCATAGAGGCAGTAGGAATATTCCAGTTTAGAACCTTGAAGCTGGTGTTGACGTATCCAGCATTCCTTCACCATTGCCTCACTCCTGAACACTGCTCTGTTTAGGAATGCTGCTTTATTCGCGTTTGGGTCCCTTGTAGTGCCTGACACCGGGATTTGCATTTATACATCCAACCAAAGCTGTATTTAAACTGTAGCTCTTCTCCATCTCACAGGACATGTTAGCAGGCTTAAAAGAATACAGCCCTTTTTATTCCGGCGATAGCGTTATCTAGCGATCTAATTTATTCCTGAAGGCAGAGAAAGATAAAAATACACTTGCCTTTTCTTTTGCCAAGTCATACATGCTTTGCATTTTATTTCCATACATCAATTAATATCTTCTATAAAATGACCTTTACGCTCCTATCTTCATGTCAACCTAAAGCATTGCTATTGTCATTATTATTACTGCCTCCTCACAAATATAATAGACATATTGGAGGAGGTTTATTCCTGAGAGCAATTTCTACAGCGTTGAAGAAGCAAAACCATACTGGAAATTTTCTGAATTTGAAAATCAGGAGTTGCAAACATAAGTAAGTAAAGCAGGATAGGGAGTGGTGCTGCCTGTGGCAGAATTTGATAGAGTACGATTTACCCCAAAGCATTCAAGTTCAAATACAAAATATACCATGACAGCCAAATGAAACATTGCAGGGCTAAGTGACTATGAATTTGCTATTTCTCTTTTAAATGACTTATGGACATATATATATATATTTTTAATTCAGAGAAGTAATGGAAAATTACAGTCTTCTCTTATGGGTTGTGGGCCAAGCTCTTTGAGTGACTGAAGCTTCAAAGCCGATGAGTTAAGTAGGGGAGCAGGACAAGAATACCTCCAAACAGTGCAATCTTCCCAAATAACTTTGCAAAGCAGCCTCCTGATATTCCTTTGGCTACTGAGTCTCTATTTTCTTTTATAATGAACTACTCCAGTTCTCCTGTGTCTCAATTAAATGCGTACATCCAGTAATGGGAAGGTATAAAGCACAGGGGTTTCACAGAAAGAAGCAGCTTCTTAATGACTTTTGACATCAGAAGCACAGAAATCAGCTCTTCTCTTATACCTTCTGGGCAAGTCTCTGGGAGGTAGTTTTATTAGAGACTTTCCTTGAAAGTAAAAACTGAGGGGCATATAAATAGCACTGATTCTGCTCCCCTGTGATCCTTAGATTAAGATTAGCTTAAACTCAGGCTGAGAGGTCGGTCACACAGGACATGGTTTTCTGTGGTTAGCAGTCACTTAAATCGCACACATGCAGGAACCTCATGCAAAGAATATTTAGATCACATATTTCCAGGAGAAAAATAACTCCAACTTATTTTCTTTTACCAGGAGTGAGCAGTTCTAGTGATTCTGTAAATGGGCAGATCCTTTGCACTGCAGCAGTTGGGTCTGCGGGGTGGATGAAGCAGAAAGGAGCCAAACAGCAGGGTTAACTACGATCACTTTGCTGTTGTGCTCTGGAATTGCTAAAATGCAATGGACAGCAGCAGAAATGGGCAACAGAGATTTATATCTGAATTCTGAGCCCGTCAGCAAAATTTACACGTATCCTCTTTGGGCTGCATTTGTACAATAAGGATAATATAAATATGCTTCTTCCACATTTTAATGGAAAACTAGATTATGTGTGCTAAAGTACCTCATAATGACAACATAATGTTATGTAATATAATATTAATAATAATAATAATATTAACATGATTACAGCAAACACATAGCACTTGTTCTTTGCCAGGCACTGTTCTAAGCGTTTAGACTCATTATATCACTTAGTTCTTACAGTAGCTATCTGAGGTAGAATCTATCAGCTCATTTGTAGATGGGGAAACAGAGCCACAGATCTGAAGTAACTTGCTCAAGACCAGCCAATAAGATTGGGTGCTAGGATTTGAACCCACATAGTTTGGCTGTAGAAGTTAATGCATTTAATCACTGTGGTTAAAAAGAAAAAAAAAAGTAGACTTTTAACTGCATGAGAAGATAAGCATTTGAATCCCGGCTTCATGGCTCTGTAGCTACTGTCAGGCCTCTTAAGCAGTCTGAACTTCAGTTTGCTCATCTTAAAATAGAGATGGATAATAATAACACCTACTTTTAGGTTGGTGAGGACTTAATAAGAAAACATACAAAGTTCAGTGTTTAACCAATAGGGGACACACAATAGATTATTTTTGTTAGTTTTTGGGGTTGGCGTGGGTGCGCTTATATGGGCAGCCTGCTTAGGCTGCCATGACGAAATACCACAGACTGTGGCTTAAATAACAGAAATCTGTTTTCTCCTGGTTCTGGAAACTAAAAGCCCAAGATCGAGGTGTTGGCAGGGTTGGTTTCTGATGAGACCTCTCTTCCTGGCTTGTGGGCAGTTTCCTTCTTGCTGTGTCCTCACATGGCCTTTACTTTTGCACATGGGGACAGAGGAGAGAGAACTCTAGTGTCTCTTTCTCTTCTAATAAGGATACTATTGGATTAGGGCCCACCCTTAAGACTCCATTTAAGCCTAACTACCTCCTTAAGGTTCTGTCTCCAAATATAGTCATATCAAAGGCTGCATTTGGGAGACACAGTTCAGTCCATAACAAGTGTGTGACCGGGGAATGAGAAATAGAATAGAAGGGGCATTTGGAATATTTTGGTATTTAAAGTAGACTTCTAAGCATCAATTCTAGAGGAACGAGACATTGTCAGCTATGTGTACTAAATGAGTAGATATACAATATTTTTGGCACTCTAAGTCTTTTGCCTTCTATTTGGTGCTGAGAAAACGTCTCCCTACTATTTATTTTTGTCTTTTAGGTGAGCCTGAATTTAAATACATTGGGAATATGCATGGTAATGAGGCTGTTGGACGGGAACTGCTCATTTTCCTGGCCCAGTACCTGTGCAATGAGTACCAAAAGGGCAATGAGACGATCGTCAAGCTGATCCACAACACTCGGATCCACATCATGCCTTCCCTGAACCCTGATGGATTTGAGAAGGCGGCGTCTCAGGTGAGTGTGAGCCAGCTCAGAACAGGGCATGCTTTCTTTATTTTGTGTATTTGTCCCTATGGGCTTATCTTTAAGTAATGCACTCACACGAATGAAGTTTACAGACTTGCAGTGGACAATAGGTCATGTCATTCAACTTGCTTGTAAGAAGAAAGTTCAGAAGGTAAGGGATGATGAGTGAGAGTTTCTTCAGCAGATTGCAAATAAGAAACTTTGTTAATAGGTCACTATTTAATTAATGTTTTTGCTTGTGTGATTAAATAAATCACATTTACTCATCTGTGTTTGCTACTAGGTAAAGTTCCATTCTCAAAAATTTGCAAGTGCTGCTATGTAATGAAGAGTAATACGGCTGTTGTATCTGAATGAGTTGATGTCATAGCGCCCTCTACTGAAACCAAGGAAGAAAGATTTTTGGCCAGATCAATGTTTTACTGCCGTTTATATTTAATCCTTGTCTATGTATGATAAGTAAAGTAATCAAAACAAAACAAAACAACACAAAAGTAAACCCTCAACAAAAACCCTCCCATCTCTAAAGTAAAATTAATTTAATACATTTTAATGGTTGGAGAAGCTGGAAAGTAATGACGTTTTAAGAAAGTTTGTATGGTATGTGTTCGCTTTTTATTTGATCAGGAAGATGTTATATTGGCTTTTTTCCTACAGTTTGAAATAATTTTCTTATTTTATGGAAGCATATTAGAGCATAATTTGATGTGTTTATCTACAGTTAAGAAGTCAATTTGTACCTTAAAAATAAAAGATCCAGTAACCTGATCTGATAGTTAGACATTGTAGTAAACCCAGACAGCGAATTTCAGTAAATAAGTTATAACATTGATGTAATTTCTAAGCTTATGAAAGAAGAATTCTACTAAAATACAGAATTAAATTACTTAATATTTTAAGGTGATATTCGGAACTGTAAGACAGAATGGACAAAAGATTATCATTGTTATTTTCTTCTTATATATTTTCATCCTTCACAGCCTCAGTATCTGAGCTTACGTGATCTCAGGAATATGGAAATTATCTCTGTGTCATAGATTTAATATAATAGAATAGTAAAACAAAGCAATCTACATTATAGAATCTAACTGAATATCTTGGAAATTCCTTATATTTCCATTTGTATCATTAGCGAAATGAAAGGTTTAAAGTTGAACAGAAAGTTCTCAACTTACGAAGCTCTAGAACTTTTCATCTAACACTCCCATTTTTTTCATGAAGACTACAAGTGGGAGGTATGTTATTAATGTATAACTGATTCATATTGAACTCACTTTAAGCTTCTGATCGTATTTAGTAGTTTATTTTCTTGAATATTTAAAACGAGATTGATAGGGGAGTTCCCTGATGGTGTAGTGGCTTAAGGCTTCAGTGTGGGCGCTGTCAGCGCTGCGGCCTGGGTTCGATTCCCAGTCAGGGAGCTACCCACATCCCACAAAAAAGCAAAAAAAAACCCCAAAAAACGCGATTGATGTGATTTACAGAGGCAATGAATATTTTATTTGAACCTCAGTATAGAGTGGCATGCTTTGAACCACATCATCTATTACCAGCTAATATATATTGATTTTTTGCAATTTCATGATAAATATCTTTTCAATGTTATTATTATTATTAACATTTAAAATATTATTTATTAAAAATATTTTCAATTATTTTAAGTCTGACTCCCGACTCCTTCATGTTTTTATCACTAAAGTAGTGAAAATGTCATTATGGGAAGATAATGAGCAATTAATACATTATTTTAAAAATCATTAATGGAGACCTGAAATACATTTCAACTATAATAATAAATAACTGATGATTTTTCTTTTATTGTTTTAGCCTGGTGAGCTCAAGGACTGGTTTGTGGGTCGAAGCAATGCCCAGGGAATAGATCTGAACCGGAACTTCCCTGACCTGGATAGGATAGTTTACGTTAATGAGAAAGAAGGTGGTCCCAATAATCATCTGTTGAAAAATCTGAAGAAAATTGTGGATCAAAACACAAAGGTAGAGAACATGTACAGTTTTTTTTGGGGGTGGGGGGTCCTGCCCTCTAGCCTAGGGAAATATGTTCTAATTACCTTCATCATAATGAAGGCATAGGAATGATGGGAAAGTTTGTATGGGAGAGTTAAACTACGGCTGTGAGAGTCCAGGCTGGAAAGGCTGAGCGATGATACTAGCCCAGCCCCTAGGATGGGGCACGGTGTTTGGGGAGTGGGAGTTAGGGGTGGGGATAGGAGAGGGAACCCAGTGTGGGTATCTTAGCAAGTTATCATGCTCCTTTGAGGACCTTTATCAGAATATCTGATTGGCTTCCCCTATATTGCACACTGTTGATCTTTTCCTTCTTGTCCAGAACTTTCCTCTTCCCTGCTTTGCACAACTCTACTTTCTCTTACATTTTCTACTGCCTTTCAGATCACTATTTGGTTTATTTCTCTGCACCTTCTACCTTGGCTTAAATGTTGGCCTTCAGGGTCCCATCTGCTCCCCGTATGTCTTCCCCTAGGTTCCCATCCTTTCCTGTACCTTTAAAGTCTCCCATATCCCAATCTCCAACTCTTGCTCTCCTATGGAGCTCTATTTCTCTATTATACTGCTTAGTTCAGGTCCCCATCATCTCCTACTCTGATGAGTACTGTAGCCCCCCATTCTTGTTTTGGGCTTAGCTTCTCCCAACACTGTTCAGTTTTCTTGAATTCTTCCAGAATCATCTTTGAACAGAGATAACTGTTCGGTTGCTTAAAAAACCTTGCCAACTCTCCACTGCCCAGAGAATAAAGTAAAAACTCAATATGGCAGAATTGTCTGATAATTTAGAGTGGAGAGTCCAGAGTCAGCCACCTTGGTTCAGATGCTGTCTCCCTATTTTCTGCATGCGCTTTGGAAAGTTATTTAGCCACTATGTTCTTCCTCTATGAGAAATATGGAGATGATAATAGTTATCTGCCTCACAGGGTGGTTATATTGAATGAGTTAATACATAAGGTCAAGACCTAGAACTGTTACTATCATTTCAGAATAATTTCTCACTACTTTCTGTTATGAACTTCAAGGTTAGATAGACTCACTGACACGTACACTATACAGTGATGCTTCTACAAACTGATATTGTTTGAACATTGTTTTCAATTACTCGGAGGAGAGGTAGAGAGAGCCTTCATGGAGGAAAGGTGAGAAGAACTGCTCTTGATAGCTGTCAGTTCCTCTTCTAGTATTCCAGGCAATTCTGCTCTGGTTATCAACTGCTTCCAGTATCTTTCCTAAGTGAGAACTTGGAAATTTTACCATATTATTGTAGTTCTGGGGTCTTCCAAGTATTCCTTGGCTCCTGGCAGCTGCTGACTGGCCCATTCTTTAATCTGGCCCTGCTTTCCATATCTTCCAATCCACCAACTCCTTTTTGCTCCCTAAGTATGCCATTTTCTAATAATTTCATGTCCTCATACGTGTTACCGTTCCAACTGTGTAGAATGTTCTTCCTTTCCTTCATCATGCCCCTTTGAGGGCCTTTATCAGAACATCTGATTGGCTTCCCCTATATTGCACACTGTTGATCTTTTCCTTCTTGTCCAGAACTTTCTCCTTCCTTGCTTTGCACAACTCCACTTTCTTCTACATTTTCTACTGCCTTTCAAATCACTATTTGGTTTATTTCCCTGCATCTTCTACCTTGGCTTAAATGTTGGCCTTCAGGGTCCCATCTGCTCCCTGTATGTCTTCCTTTTTTGTGAAGCCTGCCTCTGTGATTCCAGACAGATCATATTAAGGCTTCCTTTATGTCCTTTGTATGTCCATGCTTCCAGTATGGTGCTTGTTGTTGTATAGAGCTTTATATACGTTATAATTATTTGTTTACGTAGCTGTTTTTCCCTTTGATTCTAGATTTTGATCCTCTGATGACAAGAATCAGAGTTCATATTTGACTCTGACACATAGTAGGCAGAGTGAGGGCCTATTCTCAATGAATGCAATCCAGTCTGGCAAGCAAATCACAATATCTGAAAAATGTAGCCATTGAAAATCAACAGCGGGAGTTCCAGACAAGCATTTATCGTGTGCTTGGGACTCTGGGTAGAGGATCCAGGAGATAGGGAGGCCCAGGTTGTTGGCCTAAAGTTCTTAAACCTCTCCTGCCTGTGTTTAGGATTCATTCCAGAAACGTGGGTTAAACCTACAAGTGGGGCTTGGGGTGAGAGAAGGGCTGCTAGGGGCCGGGAATTCCGGCAAGAGCTGAGGAGGGAGGGACCAACGTTCCTGCTTCTGAGTCACAGATGCAGTGGCAGTTTCTCACCCCCCTGCCCTGCCCTCCCCTGCAACCATTGTTCTCGGGAGGAGGGGGACCTGGAAAGGCAGATGGCTGGGGGTGGGCTGAGGTGACCAGAGGTGAAAGGGGGGCAGTCCTGGGTGATAAACTATGAGGGTTAGAGAGAAATGAGAAACTGTTATGGAAGCCCAATGCCCATATTAGCCCACACACTTTCCCCGTGGCTTGCATTCAACCTGCCTGGTTGTCTTTGTTAAATCTGAGAAATGAGAAAAGCAATGTCTGTCATCTGTCATATTTCCTAATAAACTCATGTTGCCAGAGTATTCGATTGGCAGGCTTTGTGCAGGTGTCATCATTATCCAGCGAGCACTCCCTTCCTCTTCCCCTATTGAAGCTGGGTCATACTTGCACAATCTTGCTGTATTAAATGTTTTCACATTTCTAGCTGAAGCAATACTTCCTCACGGTCCTTTTGAAATGTTAAAGTGGCTTAAAAAAAAATCCCAATGCCTGTACTTTTTTCTGGGTAAGGTAAATTGAAGAGAAATATGTAAAAACGAATGTGTAGTCTCTTGTCTGGAACGGAAGACTTTTTTACATTACACTAAATCTTCTCCAAACCTCCATAATCAGGAGCTGATGTTGCCCAGGTCTGGTTCATCTTCTTCCATCTTTGTCATTAAGACTGAGGCAGTGTTTAGCACCAGCCTAGTACTACACATAGTAGGTGTTTTGTTAATGTTATTACACACTCTCCCTTTCCCACGTCCCCTTCTCAGCCTCGTGGCTCTATCCCTTACAGTGGTTTCTAAATATCAAGGTTTATGTTTGGTGTGTTAGGGATCAAGGGTTAAAAATGCCGATTCCTGCGGATTCCCGCTGTGGAGGGCTGGGTGTGTACGCTGGGGTGGGGGATGGGAAGCAACCGATAATTTTACCTGGTTCTGCAGGTTCTTCTCTTCTTGCTCCCCTGACCTCTCTGGTCTAAGAGAACGACCACAAAATAGTTGACCAGCTTTCAGGGTTTTTTTTTTTTTTTTTTTTTTGCTTTTTTGGTATGTGGGTAGCTCCCTGGCTGGGAATCGAACCCAGGCCGCAGCGCTGACAGCGCCAACGCCGAAGCCTTAAGCTACTACACCATCAGGGAACTCCCAGGGTTTTTTTTAAAAAAACCTCTTTTATGTCTTTTCTGTCAGGTGATCTCACCAATGCTTATTCAATTTATCATCTTTCTCATCTCTAATCTTTAATACAGCTTGCACCCGAGACCAAGGCTGTCATTCACTGGATTATGGATATTCCTTTTGTCCTCTCGGCCAATCTCCACGGAGGAGACCTGGTGGCCAATTACCCGTATGATGAGACTCGGACTGGTAGGTGCTCTTCCTGCTTCTCTACTTGGTTTAAGGTTTGCAATGCCTTCACAAGGCTTTGTAGGATGGATTCTGTAATATTCTTTTAAAGAACTGGTCATATTTGATTTAGCCTGTAGAAATACATATGATTAACAGGAACACCCTCTAAGTGTTTCACGTGGCATTGGCGTATATATTTGGTAGGAAAGGACTGCAAGTTTTAAAAAAATGTTTAAGTGAAAAGAAACATCATCTTTTTTTTTAGTACATTCTATCCTTTCTTGTTTTGTTTTGTAAGTGTATTGGGGTGATATTGGTTAGTAAAATTACATAGGTTTCAAGCGTACGATTCTATAATACATGAGCTATGTGTTGCATTGTGTGCTCACCACCCAGAGTCCATTCTCCTTCCATCACCCTATGCGTATTTGACCCCCTTCCTTCCTCCACCACCCACCTCTAAACTGTTGTCTGTGTCTATTAGTTTTTGGGAAAATGTAATCTTGACAGAACACTCAGACAAGAGAAAGGGAGCAAAACAGGTGAACTTGGGTCACTTTTGCACCCTGGTGAAATGGAAAGATTATGCATGTTATATAGGTGTACAAGATGGCTTAAAACTGGAGGCAGCCAGCCTCTTGGTGCTTGCTTGATCAGGGCCTGTGGGGATCTCCATGTGACTTTTACTGTTCTCTCACCCTTCTGCATTTGGAACTGTTTGTAGTGGTGTTGGCGAAGGAAGTGGTGTTTTTATTTTTTTCTAACAGGTTTTAATCAAGGTTCAGGCACAGCAAGTTTTTGATAGATAGATATTTTCAGCTTAATTTTTGTGGGTCCAGGAAATTTCCTACTTTGGATTGGTTCTCAGGGGCCTTTAAAAAGTTCTTTATAAACACAGGATGATAATTTTAAATATTGGAAACTGAGTTTTAAAGAAAGTCTTTGGTCAAACATTATTAACATTTACACACTTTGTGGTTTGTCAATAGCTGGTTAATTTAAAAGCCTGGCATATTTTATAATACATGAATCAGAATAGAGTATATCAAAACATATTATTTATTTCCACAATACACATAGGAGATTTTTTAAGACTCTAAATTCAGATACTGAAAAGTAGGTATGAGAGTGGTTCATAGTGGCTATGAGGTTGGTACAAGTACAATAAAAGTTTTAAAAAAATTTTTTCAGTTACAGTTGATATACAATATTATATTAGTTTCAGGTATACAACATAGTGATTAGACAGTTATATAAAAAGTGAACACCCCATTAAGTCTAGCACCCATCTGACACTATACATAGTTATTACAATATATTTTTTTAATTCATTTTTATTGTTAGACTTTTTGGGGTGACATCTGTTAGCAAGGATTACATAGGTTTCAGGCATACAATTCTACTGTGTGTTGTATGCCTGAAACCTATGTGACCACCTAATGTGACTAGTTATTACAATATTATTGACTATATTCCCTATGTTGTACTTTACATCCCTTGACCATTTTATAGCTGACAATTTTACAAATACATTTTTTAAATTAAAAATTTTAACAATGTATACCTTCCTACTGTCCTGCCAGGTCCAGTTCACCTTTTCTTGTGAAGCTTTGAACTCATAAATAGAACGTACATTCTATCAAATTTTTACTTTGTGGTATCAGCAGTGGAAGTTTGGTAACCTAAAAGCTCCATGTAATTGTTGAGTGCAAAAACCTTTACTCCTTTCCCGTAGCTGAAAAAAATATGTCAGCAAGAGATCAACCATGAAACCCCCTTCAGAACTGTGCAGTGCTCCTTGGTCTGTGTCCATGTCTTCAATCTTGGAGGTTTATTTTCTAGGTACCGCACATGAATATAGCTCCTGCCCGGACGATGCCATTTTCCAAAGCTTGGCTCGGGCATACTCCTCTTTTAACCCACCCATGTCGGACCCCAATCGGCCACCATGTCGTAAGAACGATGACGATAGCAGCTTTGTCGACGGAACAACCAATGGTGCTGCTTGGTACAGCGTGCCTGGCGGTGAGTTTCCATTTTGCTCTTTGATTATGTGATAATGGCTCATTTAGAATTAGTTTGGATTTAGAGACTCTCCAATCTTCCTCAGTCACTAGAAAGGAGACTGAATCTATAGTTCATCCTCTAAAATTAGTCAATTTTATGCACAAATGATTGCTATGTATAGTTTTGTTTTGATCGATTTTTAAAAATCAAGATGCTACCTGAAGAGATAAGGGAAATGAACCAGAGATGTCCAGTGGGAAAATATAAATTGAATATTGTTAACTACCCTACTTCTCAAATTCTAGCCTTAGGGAATAAAATAGCTTCCTGATTATTTTAGTCATGCTTGGATTATAGGTAAATGTGTATTTTAGAGGGCAGGCTTTGGCCTTTAGCGTGTCTTGGTCCACCTACCTTTTTTGTCTTTATTTTAATGGTGGGATAACAAATCTTTTTTAGTGTGGAATATTTATTTTATTTTCACTACTGTAACAAGTACTTTTAGATCAGGAAGCTCTTCACCTCTCATGGGGTCTGAAAAGGGCAAAGCCCACCACAGCCAGTGGAGGGTGTATCTCCTAGAAAATCAAGGAAGTGCTCATGGCTCCCTTTGCCCAGCGTGGAGTTTGCAGAGTTCTTATTTTTATGGCTCCCTGACCAATCACAGTTGTGTAACACTTGCCTCTCCGAAGGCTGATGAGTGAAATGGGAGATACTGATACATATTTTTCTCCCTCTTTGCCTCAGAACAATTTTCTAAAGCATACCTATAAAAGAAAAACAGAATTAATTAGGGTAGTAGCAGTACTAACTAATTATAGGCTTCTGGTTTAATGTGCTTCTTTTGTTGAATTGTGCACTGAGAGGAATATTCTTCCTGATGTTTTTCTTTCTGATATATGTTTATTCTGTTTTAATTAATAGTATACATCAGGCCCGATCAGATTTAGTGCTCCCCCCATAGCTTGAGAAATAATGTCTATGTCCGACTTTAGGATTTAGATTGTGTCAAATACATCAGATGAAAAGTAATTTTGTACTTTAATTTTTATAATTCCTTTGGAATTACCTTTTTTTTTTGGAGGGGGGACAAATAGTTCGTTATATACAGAATACCAAGTAATCTATATCAGTAAAATAATGATGATAATATTAATAATCACTTTAATCATAGTCAATGATTATGTTGCACAATAATCAAACAGTGAAAGAAAGCTTTGACTTTATTTTCTCTGGAGTGAATAAAATCAGTGTGTTAGGTCAGGTGTTGTAGAAGCAGAGTCTGGGAGAGGATTTAGACGCTTGAATTTATTGAGGGAGTGCCCTTTAGGAAAAATCCTGTATGGAGGTGCGGGAAGCAGGGTAAGGAAGGGGTAGCGCTGAGCAGGATGTGGTCTCAGGTACAGCCCAACCTGGTCCTGAGTCATTGGAAGGAGGGCCTCAAGCACAAATCACAGGGAGCGTTGTTCTCCTGGAGGCCAGGGAGCCAGCCTTTGGTGGCTCCATAGCAGTCAGTCCTTGGTTGTGAGATCTTTTTTTCCCATCCCCCCCTTAGTGTAGGCATTTATCACAATAAGCTTTTCCCTTAAGATTGCTTTTGCCGGTATGTTGTGTTTCTAGTTTCATTTGTTCAAGGTTACTGTTTCCTCTTTTGATTTCCTCTTTGACACATTGGGTGTTCAGGAGTGCATTGTTTACTTTTCTATATATTTGTGAGTTTTCCAGTTTTCCTACCATAATGATTTCTAGTTTCATACCTTGTGGTTATAAAAGATGTTTGGTATGATTTCAGTCTTAAGTTTGCTAAGATTTGTTTTGTGACTTATCATATGATCTCTTCTGGAGACCGTGCCATGTATGCTTGAGAAGAACTGCCACCGTTGGATGGTATATTATGTATGTGTCTGTTAGGTTCATGTGCTCTGAAGTATAGTTCAAGGCCAGTTATGGCCTTATTGATTTTCTATCTGGATGATCTGTGTATCTATTGTTGAAAGTAGGGTATTGAAGTCCCCTGCTATTATTGTATTGTAGTCTATTCTTTCCTTCAGGTCTGTTAGTGTTTGCTTAATATATTTAGGTGCTCCAGTGTTGAGTGCATATATATGTTTCATAGTTATAACTCTGATGCAATGACTTTTATCATAATATAATAATCTTCTTTGTCTCTTTTTGCAGTTTTTGGTTTAAAGTATAAATTGTCTGATATAAGTATAGCTACTACTATTCTCTTGTGGTTTCCAATTTTAAAAAATATTTTTCTCTAGTCACTTCATTTGGAGCCTACTCATGCCCTTAAAGCTAATGTGAGTTTCCTGTAGGTACCATATAATTAAATTGCACCAGATTTTGCCATTTTGACGATGTCACTCCCCTGTTGTCTTCTTTGAAACTGAATCTAGCAATGTGGAACATGGCTGATGCTTGATTGAGCTCCCTACAGCAGCAATGCATTAAGCTGAATGATTACTTTAGAACCTGAGGGAGTTTGTGCTTCAAAGGTAGTAACAGTCTCCCGAGTATGTTGTGCTATATCTTATGGTAGATGACTTTCCTTGTGGTTTCCCACAGACTCCCCAAATACACTGGTTTGATACTTGGCTCTCGATTCAGCAGAACAGCCTGTATAGAGTTTCTGTCTTTGACTTTCCATTTGCTGTCTTGGCAGGAATGCAAGACTTCAATTACCTCAGCAGCAACTGCTTTGAGATCACGGTGGAGCTTAGCTGTGACAAGTTCCCACCTGAAGAGACTTTGAAGAGCTACTGGGAGGATAACAAAAACTCCCTCGTTAGCTACCTTGAGCAGGTAAACACAGTCTCCAATGTAAAATGGGACACTTAGGAGAATTTAAACTTGCTATACAATAGTCCCCTAAGGGGAGCCAAGTCTAGGGGAATCCATCTGATGCAGAATGAGGATGCTATATTTGGAAAATGTGTCCGTAGTGGTTCAAATAGGTTCTCATTTGTCATAGGTTTGGTGGTTCATGAATATTCACTGAGAACTGGTTAAACTGGAGGGTTGTGGAGAAGTGAAATAAAACTCTTTTTATTGCTCTAAGCAAGGGCAATCCTAGGACGCTTCTCTTCCACTTTGATAACCTTGGGCCTGTCAGATATCCCTGGCAGGACGAGTACAAAATGAAGTTAAGTGAGGCATCTAGGATTAAAGGAGCCATTCACTCTCAGGGTCATGCAGGTATGAGATGCAGGAGTGAGTGCATTCTTAAATTTTGTGCCCCACATGCCTCACTTGGCTCACACTAAACTCATCTGAATCTGAGGTAAAAAATAATGATAGTTTACATTTATTGGGCATTTTCTATTCTCTAGGCATTCTTCTAAATGCTTTACATGTAGCAATTGATATGTTTAACCCTCACAGCAACTCTATGAGGGAAGTTATATCATCATCATCATCATCATCATCATCATCATCATCCCTGAATTAAAAATGAGGAACCAGAGGTACAGAGAAATTAAACAGTTGCCTGAAGTCAGAATTCAGGCTATCTAATTCCAGAATTACTATGTCATATTGCCTCTCATGATATAAGCCTAGATCTTTACCTGAGAGTCAGGTACCATTCCACTGGGATATGTAAAGGATTTTGGAGCATCTCACTATCTGTCAAAATAAAATACCTTATCTGCTCAAACTCAACCCAGACCAGCCCCCTGCCAGTGCCACCGCTGTGTACTGTGTAGACCTTGGCACCAGGGGCAATGGTGGAGAAAAGACCTAAAGACTGTTCCTTGCTTGCAGTGCCTTAAGAGTTTTCAAATTCCATTCTGTATATGGCCATTTACAGCCAAAGTTGTGTAAAGTGATGTTAGTTTCACATGCCAGCAGATAGTCAAGACCAAACTTTGACCTAATTTGACGTAAATAAGTGCTGTTAAACAAACATATAGCTATTTGCATGTATATACATACATGAAAACATACATGTGAACCCAATGCATTAAACAATGTAAAATCAGCTTAAAAATTCTTTTACACATGTCAAATATCCATCTAAGGGATCTTACCCAAAGGGATTATCATGGAATAGATGCACTAATGACAGATAGTGATGTTAAATAACACCCATTAAACATAAAAAGGTATTTTCAATGACAAAACAGGATAATTAACCACGTTGACCTTGGAACAACTTTGGTGGGGACCCCTGTAGGGCTTCTGCAAGCTATGCTATAAGATTAACTGTAGTTGATGCCAATAAGATTATTACTCTGATCAGTAATTGAAAATCAGATTCAGCTGCTGCCTAAGTCCTCTCTTAGTTCTTAAGAAAAATTGCAATACAAAACAAAATTAAACACCAATGTATACCAGCAAGAAAGGGAAGAATATGTATCATATTTATGGTGACAAGTGGGCTTGCATCAATTCTTCTAACAGCTGTATCATTTTATATAGAAATAAGCTGGAAAGAAGAAGGACCAGGGCATGTAGTCCTGCTTTATGCTACTAGGAATGAGAATTTGGTGTGCCCACAGATCCCCGTGATCCACCTTGATATGGCATCAGTGTTGTGGGGTGAGCTGTGTAGAAGCAGTAACAGTGGCATAAACAATAAGCTCCTACAGGATGCCTCATGGAACAATCCAGTTTAGAGACTCAAAGGCTGATGAAAGATGAGTGACAACTGCCGGAAATTCTGTGTTGAAATTTTTTGATTGATAAGGAAAGAGAATATGGTGGCGATTAGTAATTGGACATCTGGGCCTAAAATCTAAGGGTAGACTAGTTTACAACTCATGGAAAATAGGTGATTAGGAGATCTAATTCTGTAAATGATTGAGAGGAAAACTCTTGCAGAGTTTTAAAGGGGTGATTGCAGGAACTGGAATTGTAAAGTTAATTTGGGTAAGTACATGGTTTGCTAAGAAGAGCCTCCCACTCAATAGCTTTGGAACAGTTGAATTCTCAGAATTCCCAAAGAATTTCTCAAAGACTAGTTCATAGACGCCTGCTTCAGAATCATTTAGGTTCTTGTTAAAAAGGAGTTTCCTGTCCCACCATTAAATCACATTTCCTGTAGGGCAGGACACATGGATTGCCATTTCAGCAAGCTCTCTAGGTGACATGTAAATAGGAGGGCTGTCCGGAAATAATCCAGCCATAAATGCCTCTCTTTTTCATATCACATGGCTGGATACTTTCTGGACAGCCCTCGTATAAAAGAGTTTAAAGATTGCTGATATCAACAGTCTTTTATTTTCAGCAATAATGGAGAATCTTCTGGATTTTCTTTTTGCCTTGGTTGGTTGAAATGTCGTGGAATCTGAGGAGAAAGCATTATGGGAGAGACAAGTAGAGTAAATAACTTCTCTAGTCATGAGTGCAATTTGCACTTTTGTGATTTCCTTTGCAAAAGCCATGAAGTGCCAGGGTTTTCCAATCTGCATTCATGTGGTGTTGTGACAGCTCATAGAACTTCAATTGAGATTTATGACGACAGTGTGATTTCTCAAACAGAAAAGTTGTGCCCCACGATTGGCATATCAGAGATAGACATTCACTTATTTGTTAATTCACATACTGTATTATGTCTTGGGTTGCAGAGCAGAAAAAAGTAAAGCCATGAATATTAACTGGGTGTATTTAGGGCTAATATAGATGAATTGCATCTTTTTTGAAGTGATTCTTTGACTTATTTTCCAATGGTGAGGAAATTTAAAACTTCCATGTCTCTGAGGTTTATACTATTGATAATAGCAGGATTACAGTGCCTCAAGATGAATATTTTTGTGATCCCAAATGACTCTTTCACCATGTAAGTCTCATTCAGAAAGCTAACTTTTCATGTTTTCAGTGGGTAAATTTCAATCTCTTAATTTTGATTGGCTAATTCATAAGTTAAATTTTGGGACAAGTCAAAGATTCACTAGATCCTAAAAATGTCTTTTTGTTTTAAAAATATATTTACTCTCTTCTGACTATACTGGTTTCCAATAAAATTCTTACTTATTATTACTGACAACATGCTTAGAGTTTTACCATTTTAGAGTGTTTTAGAGGTTCCACTTTTAAAAAAAATAACAAATGCAGAAATTTGCTGATAACCAGGGACATCTCTTTGATAAAACATTGTACCACTGACATATTTATTCTCCAATGACAAAGGAATACATGAGACTTCTGTAGGGAGATATTTAAAAAGAAAAATCATTTTCTGGGGCCAGATTGAGGAGCAACATAAGCATTTGGGAGGTTGGGGCATATTTTGTTAAGTAATCGAGCTTCATGAAGTACCATTTGATATTCCAGAAGCAGAACTTTCTCAAAGACCTGAAGTGAATCTCTGTCACTTCACATGTATACTGAGTTGAATTATCATTTAAAAATACAGGCAAAAGCTGTTTTTGTAGTTTTGCATTGCAATATTTATTTGATAGCTACAACGTAATTCAGAGGATTATTCTCAACAACTCTTCTGTTATCTTTCTAAATCCAATTTTCAATTTTGATGTTCACTGATCTTACATGTAGTATTGTTAATGAGTTAATGCCAAGGTAGTCTCAGCATATATCTTTTTTATCAAGGATAAACAAGTATTAAAGCACTATAATGTAATATTCTTGTTAACTGATAGCGCCCACATAAGGTAATATGGATGACTAAATTTAAAATAGAAAGTAATGAAATGTGCTAAGATCAGACTGTTTTACATCTATGACAGACTTTCTATTTGTTCGTGTTTTTTTGTTTTGGTGGTTCAGGAAGTACTTTAAAGTCTTTCTTTGACTCAGAATAAGACATCAGTTTTGGGGGGTTACTACTCATTTGCCTACTTGAGAAATAGCAGAGTGAAGAATGCACAAAACATTCAGTGGCCTTTTGAGCATGTTTTGAATCTTAAACAATAGGAATCTACAGTAGTATTTTTCTAAAAAATAAGGAGATATGAAATGGATTTTTAGGTCATTTCTAATATGAACTTTTTGGCTATTCTTGACCTTCACAGATACACCGAGGAGTTAAAGGGTTTGTCCGAGACCTTCAAGGTAACCCAATTGCCAATGCTACGATATCGGTGGAAGGAATAGACCACGATGTCACATCTGGTGGGTGCGCTTTGCCATGGGCTGGAGGCTGTAGCATTACATTATGATTACTTATTATCATAATTCTTACGCTGTTGTAAGCAAAACAATGAAATGGCTCATATCTTCTCCCTCCCCAAGCTTCCATGTAGTTAAATTTCCTTTGTGGGAGCAATTCAGGCAGTTCTATAGGGTGGCTGCTGGGTTTAGAAATGCAGGTGCAGCAGATGGCGCCCTTCCCTCAGGCATCTCACTCCAGAGCTGCGAGGTCGTGCCACCCACCGGCGGGGCTTGGTAGCTCTTGAGGCAAAGGAAAGGCCCTCTGGTTAAAACCCAGCGATGTCCCACCTCACTTGGGAAGAGGCGCTGGCGAGCTGTTATTGGTGGGAGGGGAGAGTAGGAGACATTGTGTGTCTAGGATTTCTCATCCATTTCTTCATTTAATCCATACAATAAATCCAGACAAATTCAAGGTTAAACAGAGTGTTACAAGATTGAAGTTGATGCCAGTTATTTCTCGGCTCTAAACCACATTTCAGTTTTTGCAGTTTGAACTAAATGAAGTATAGTCCCGGCAAACCTACCTTCTCCTGTTAGTAAACATCCTGCACTCATTTTAGTTTAACTGTTATTCGCTGGGATCTTTTCAACAAAATTAATATTTCTTTTTAGCTATGAACTCTTTATATATTTCTAGACCTTATAATTAATTAACCTTTAACTCATTTTCCAAACCACTCTTTAACATTTGTCCTCTAACACTCCAGTTTTTCATTTATTCAACAGTTAGTTGTCAACACACAGCAAAGTGTCAACACCCCACTAGGTGCCAGCACACCTTGCCAGCCATACACCAGAGTCTGTGCTGAGAGAGACTCCCTCAGCCCCTCAGGAGACTGGCTTTTGAAGATGACACCCAGGCATTGATCCCCTCTTGTCACAGGAAACCTCTCCTCTCTGTTCACCCTAGTGCACCGTACAAATACGATTTTCTCTGCGTTCCATTATGTGAAAATTTTGATAAAACCTAATGTAGGAAATAAATATAGGTAGAAGGGAGTGCAAATTGAGGATGGGCTTTGGGATCATCTAGCTTTTTGAGGGCATGGCAGTGAGGAAGAAGTAGCAGTGAAGCCTGAGGTAGAGAGAAAACCAGGTGCCTTGTCCTGGAAGTGTTTCAGGAAGGACGCGGTGCTAAAGTGTGTCAAGTGAGGTGACCCTTGTGAATGAACCAGTGTGGAGAATCTTGACATTATCTGTTATAATGAGGTGGTGGGACCTGATCAGGAGAGTGAGTCCAGGAGAGAATAAGGAGAGGCATGAGAGATAGAGTACTGACAGATCTCTCCAGGAATTTCGCTGTCAAGTGAAGACAGTAAATGAGGCATTCACAGAGGAGGTGGGGAGTTCAGAGGTGGGTGGGAAGAGATGGTCATGGGGACTTCTTTTTTTTCCTGATTTGGTCTGTTTTCACAGTGAAATAAGGTAAAAATGCCATCTGGGAGGGAGTATAAAAGGTGTTAGGAAAAAAGAGGAAGTGAATTGTCCACTGGGACCTTGCTACTCAAAATCTGGCCCCTCCCAGCAGCTGAATTCAGAGTCATGCTGGAGCTGGTTAGAAATGCGGAATCTCAGGCCTCACCCCAGAGCTAGTGAATTCGAATTCCATCTTACCCGGGGATAATGCACTGATCTAGGAAAATAGAGGAGTGGAAGACTAGCAACAGAGGGACCTGTAGGAAGGCAGGACAGTGCCATGACCTGTGTAAGGTTGCTGTTGATGAATCACAGACAGATCAGCATGGCTATGTGCTCTCTCCAGCTCCGTGCAGGTGCACTGGGGCAGGCATAGAGTAGAGAGTTGGAAATTGTGCAGGGTTGCTGGTTTGCCACGTGTGTATAGCCAAGTGGGAGCAGCAATGAGTTGAGTGCACGAGTGAGAGGGTGATTGCAGTGGTTGGCCATGGGATCTAATCTAGTTTAGGAGGGGACTATGGATACATGGAGAGCGAGAGTGAAACGTTAGCTGATTTCTCCGGAGAACTTACTGAAATGCAGTTCCTGGAAGGCACTTGGGACCAACATATTATGAATCTTCAGAAATCTAAATTTCTAACAGGTGCCTCAGGGATTACGGTGAGACTATCTTGGGATCACACTTTGTGAAACACTGATCTAGATTCAGACCATCAGGTCTTCACTTGCAAAGATACTTGGCAAGAATCAAAACACTGTGCCAGATGCTGTGAGCCCACTACTCAGGGACTGTGGCTATCTCTTTGCATGTATTACTTCTGACATGACTATGAGCATTCATTATTTTAGATTTATTAGAAAATTTAACGTTAATAGCTGTAAATTTGCTATAGGACATGATGCCCTCTAGAAAGTTGCACATTCTTTTTCATTGGAATGTCATCAAATTCCACAAATGTCTCCTTTAACAATAGGGAATAAAAGAAGTGGAACTGAGGGAGGTATAGCGGGTATTCCTTTGCTGGCATAACCATGCGTTTCCCATATGTGCCTTATGATTTGATGTTTTGTTTTCCTGCAGCAAAAGATGGTGATTACTGGAGACTGCTTGTACCAGGAAACTATAAACTTACAGCCTCAGCTCCAGGCTATCTGGCGATAACAAAGAAAGTGGCGGTTCCTTATAGCCCTGCTGTTGGAGTAAGTAATCAGAGTCACAGCTCAGATTTATTAAGTGCTTAACATGTGTCGGGCTTGGTTAAGTGACTTGTATTCAATCTTTATAATAACCATATGAGGTAGGTACTATTATTATCCCATTTAACAGTTGAGCAAACTGAGTCCTAGCAAAGTTAAGTGACTTTGTCAAGGGCTCATTGGTTGATTTCATACCACTCATTGTGAAGCTGTTATTGTTTCTCATTTTTTGAAGAGATCCTCAAGAAAATCCAATAAAACCTAAAAAAAAATTAAACTGTTTTATAACATCAATTTCAAAGTAAATGCGATTCTGTTGCATTTATCTTTTTATTTCTAGCATCTAGTACAATACTTTATTCAGTGAGCATTTGGAAAAATTAGTTATGCCTGCAAGATAATTTCAGGCATTAATTAAACATTTATTAAGCACGTACTATGAGCAAGACCCTCTATGTTATGCGTTATCTAAAACTATATTAAATTTAAGTAGATACCATTCATTTTGCTAGGTCTCATGATGGTCATGAGACCGAAACTCCTCTTAGAGCAGGATTTTACTACTGTCTTTGTTTTACATTACTGGAACTATGCAATGGCTTATAGGATTTTCAATCAAAAGACTTACTTGAAAAGAATTTATTGTTCTTTTGTTTATGCACCCAGAATTCGGAGTATCAATGCTTGGATTTTACAAACAAAATATCTTGAATTTTTAATTAGTGCTTTGGTTTTGATTGTGTGTTTGTGCACATTTGACTGTGTATGTATACAAATCAGAAAGTGAATTTGGGCAAATGGAACCTGGAAAAACGTAGCCCCAGAAACAGGTTGTGAAAGTTTCTATTTCAGTCCTTTAGCCTTTTTGGCACGTGTTACTTCAAGGATATAGTATCATCACATTCCTAAATAATCAGTGGTTTAAGTGGCTAAATTAAGCTTGGTTCCACCTGTAATGGGGGCATAGCTGTCCCGAGGGCTTGAGGAAGATCGAGGTTGGGGGCTGTGTATTTTGAATATCCTTTAGGTGGAGGCGTTGGGTTCCTGGGCCTGTGGCATCTGCCTGTGGGCTGCCATCAGTCTCTTTAGCAAATTCAAAATTCCAGAAAGCAGAACCTCATGGTTTGCGATACCAGGACACTGATCTGTAGTCTTCGGTATTCCCTTAGATGTTAGCAGAAAATTTCAAGGTTGACAGGAGAAGCTCACTGAATATTTAAAGGCAGGAAATTAATTATAAATCACATATTTTTATTGGGGGAAAAGACTGCCTTTAGGTAATTTGTCTTTAAATTATCTATTTTTTAAAATAATCCTGAAAGCTATTAGATCAAAGTGCATTTCAAACGTAATCTCTTTTGATTTTTTTTTCACTGTATCTTTTATCATGAGAAATTTTTTAGGTTATATTTTAATTCTGGCAGCTAGATTGAGCTTATCCTATAAGCTCTAAAACTGCTCTTTTTTTTTTTGAAATTTCAGTTTTTAAAAGTACATATGCACTTTGACAACAATATATTCCTGATTTTCTCTTCTAGGTTGATTTTGAACTGGAGTCGTTTTCTGAAAGGAAAGAAGAGGAAAAGGAAGAATTGATGGAATGGTGGAAAATGATGTCAGAAACTTTAAATTTTTAAAAAGGCTTCTAATTAGCTGCTTTTATTCTATCTATATAATGTAGTACAATGTAATGTGGCCATTTTCTTTTAGGTTTTGTGCAGTTAATATTTAACATTGACTTATTTTTAATCATTTAAGTGTTGATAGACATTACTTAAGTAATTAGACTTAGGTAAAAATATAATAACTTGGTCTATTTCTTCTCTTATATAACATTCATTTTCCTACATATATTACATGAATGATTGTAGAAAAGATTTAAGCGATCTTGCCATCTTAGACTTAAATGCAATATTCATGTGTTCTTTACAATACAGAACTTTTTGAGTAATTCTAGCTTTTAAAAATTAATGGATTCCTTTTAATGTAATTGGTGACAATATCACATGAATGCCATTGAAAAGGTCAACAGCTATCGCTTGGAGTTGTGAGCACTATACTGAAAGACTAAATAGTTCAGTATAAACTGTCATTTATCTCTTGTGCTGATGAGTTATGTAAGCATGATCTTGTTAATGTATTTTTGAATGGGAAGAAAATGTACATGGTCAGCAGGAGGTTTTGTGAAGGGAATGGAAATTGACTTCTTGTTTGTTCATAGAGGGGCTATACTGCTATATTATTCAGCCTGTTAATACTACTTCAAAGTGTAGGGTTTCCTCTTGTTTGTAGATTGGCCCAGAATTGCATTCTAAATAAATAAAGGTAAAAAAATTATCTCCATGGTCTATATTTTAATTCTCTACGATTTTTGGTCTCATGATAAAATATAAGTATTTCCCTTCATAGTGGCCTCTTCTTTGTTCACCCTCTGTAATTTTAAATGTATTAACTGACTGCTATTACATATACCAAGCACAGTGCAAGCTCTGTGTATATTATTGTGGTGGACAAAAGGCTCTGACTGCTTGGATCTTATGAGTCAGTTGTAGACACAGACTTTAAATAGCCACACAAATGAATATGTGATTATGCACTCTGATGAGTAAAATGACAGGAACAAATAATGAGTGGAGAAGGAGAATGTCAGAGCAACTTAAATTAGACTGGATGAGGGCACTCAAGGATGGCCTCTCAATACATACAAGCCCAGATCTAAAATATGAGTAGGAGCAATTCAGAGTGACTGACTGTTGGGGTGTTATGGGTACGAGAGAGAGAGAGAGAGAGAGAGAGAGAGAGAGAGAGAGAGAGAGAGTGTGTGTGTGTGTGTGCACGCGCTTGTTGGTATGGTTGATCAATGTTCCAGATGGAAGTTTTTTTTTTAAATAGTATTAACTGTTATAATATAGACTCCCAAATATATAATGGGTTGAGCACAATAGAAGTATATTTCTTACTCAGGTACCCGCATTGAGCAGAAGACAGAAAGATGGGATGACTTTTCTCACACAGTCATTCTGGGACCCATTCTGACAGAAGATCTGCCATTCTCTCCATGTGGCCGAGAACGTCGCATGGTGGTCATCTCTACCACAGACAGGGAAAGAGGAAAGAACATAGAGGAGCCTGTGTGGGGTGTCCTTAGAGGCCAGGCATAGAAATGTCATATATTCTGCTCACATCACGTTGCGTAAAATTGTGTTCCCTGGCGACAGATGTGCAATGGAGTCTGGGAAATGTAGTCTAGCAGCACACCTAGGTGGGTGAGGAGAATGTAGCTTTGGTGAGCATCTAACAGTCTCTGCCAGGTAGAAGAAGCAGCAAGTGCAAAAACATCAGGGGAGGAAGAAATGTGACTTACTGCTGGAGGACTAAAAGGACAGGATGACTGAAGCAGGGAGATGTGGGAGGGGGAGTAAAGGCCAGGAAAGTGGACAGGGACAAAATTAAGCAGGACCTTGTGGACCAGAATTGAAAATTTAGGATTTTGGTTTTAGAATCACTGAATATTCTTAAACTAGGAAGAGGCTTGATCTAATTTATGTTTTTTTTAATTGTTAGACTTATTGGGGTGACATTTGTTAGCAAGAATTACATAGGTTCCAGGTGTACAATTCTACAGTGCATTGTCAAGTTGTATAATAAGTTCACCATCTAGTATGAGTTCTCTTTGCATCACCATATATTTAGCTTCCCCTCCCTCCTCTCCCACCCCCTCCCCCAAATTTATGTTTTAAAGGCCATTCTGGCTGCTGTGTAGAGAGTAGAGCAGGAGTAGAATCTAGTTAGGAAGGCATTGCAGGGGTCCAGAAGAGCGGTGACTCAGATCAGGTGGTGGCAGTAGAGATAAGAAGAGGTGAGTGGGTTTGTGATATATTTCAGAGGTAGATTTGCCTTAGCCTGCAGGTGACCCGTATCAGTTCTGCTCGCAATTCATTGGCCAGGACTAGTCACGTGGTCTTGCCTGACTGTATATGCGGTAACAAATATGGGGTGGGGGCAAGTAGAGTGCGTGTCTAAGACCAAGTCAACTACCCATTCAGGGGTTGGAAGGAAGGTGTTAGTTCGATGTAGTCTTGTCCTTGCAACTACAGTATATTCTATTAACCGGAACTCAAGCAACAGGAACCCTCAAGCAACTGGCAAAAAAAAAAAAAAAAAAAAAAAAAAAAATCAAAGAAATAATGCTACATTTATTGGCGTCTACCAGTTCCCATGGCTGCTGGTTAACTGAGAGTCTACTGTGTTTGTGAGTATGATACAAGGTTTCAGAGGTTCCCACTCTCCTGGTCATGCTCTTAGTACGCTCTGATTTTATAATATCTAATGAAGGGTCTAGAATTGAGTATTGTTGAGAAGGAAACTCCTTTCATTTGGTTAATGTTTTTGTGTTGAAGGACCTCCACCGAAATAAGGCCCCTGGCCTCTAGTCTCACCCTGACTCACTCCTTCCTACAGAGAAGTCAGATGATGACCCATGAGCTAATTATTAGGTGGTTACGGGTGAGCTAATTGGGCAGAAACACTCTATCAAAGGACCTTAGCTTCCCCTTCTCCAACCTTCCCTGCCCCAGGCAGAGGCAGCTCCAAACTCTCCCACGAGCAGACTCTGTGGTAGGTTTCTGGTGTGTGTGCTGGGGTGGAGGGAGGGCTTGTGGGCAGTTGATTTTAATGAAATAATGAACATATTTTGAACTTTGCTTTTCCCTCCACCCATTGACAATGAAAATCAGATGTATTGGTATGGAAGGAATAGCTACTCTTAACTCACATTTTGATTTTCAATTCTTCATGTAAACAAAGATAAACATTACTTGCAGAAAGGGAAATACAAACTTTGATATTCATATTTTATTTATACAACTTCTGAAATCTTTCCATCATTTTGTGTTGTGGAAGGCTTAAAAACCATCATTTGTTCCAAGATATGACTCAACTTTTCTTTTCCCAATTCTCATAAGGGTAGTGGTTGGGACTGGCTGGCATTTGGAGTTTCTGCCTCAGAAATGTCAAGCGAGAATATGTCTGGACTTTTAGGTCTCTTCTTGTAAATATACTACATCCTAGTTTTGCCATTCTTAGGTAAACATTATCTTAGATACTTCAAACGTTCTATTGCTTTACCCTTTATTTCTTTATACTAGGCAGCTTGTGAATCAACTCAATTATAACATGTTTCTAGTGTAGTACGTATTTTGGTTTTATGTGATTAATTAAAATTAATGCAAAATTCCCTGAGAATCAGTGTTCTTAAAAACAGGGGAAAGATTTGGCTTAGCTGGGTTAAGGGTCATCAGTGCAACCTAAGCTGATAGTGAAAGTGGTCTATAATGCCTCAGAAAAGGCAAATCACCTTGATGAAGCTAATTGGAAATTCTCAAGATGCCAGAGGCCATAGGCTGTTTGTTTTACCACTTCTGACTTTTAACCAATCTTAGCTTTTTTTTTTTAGTATTCTATCTAGTTTCTTCATTCTTCTCTTTTGGAGATTCCTTTAGCAATTACTCAATGCCCACCCTGTGGTCTGTACCAGAGGGTCCAATAGCACGTCGCCATGGCTTCTGGCCATGGTTGTCATCATTGTAATCATCACCACTACTAGCACCATCATCATCATCACTACTGAGCATGTATCTTGTGCTGCACTCCATGCTGGGCACTGGCAATGCAGTATTTTGAAGCCTACTTATAACACTGTAGGGTAGGAAGTGTTGCAGTATTCCTATTTAACAGATGAAGAAACAGACTCAGAATTTCAATTCTGCACTTCACACAGCTAGTAAGTGACTGAACAAAATTAAAACTCCCGTCTTTCTGACCCGAAGTCCATCCTGTTTCCACATTACCTCACTTCTTTAGCATGATCTGGGAAGCGCTGTGTTCTTTTCAGTCAGTATATTTGCTTTATATTCTTTTGACTACTTCACATATGCTGATGGCTAGCCTTAGGTTCATGCCCGGTCCTAACATTAATGCTGTGCAGAGAAGCGTTTCAGCATCTAGCAGGGGATGTAACCGAGAGCAGAACAGGGCAGTGAGGGGAGGAGGGCCTCCCTTCTACCACTTCCTCCCCGGGGGCAGGGGCAGGGGCTTCCTGGGAAACTGAATAGCTACAGGTTCTGTTTTGAAGTTCTCCTCAGGGCAAACTACAGGGGAGGGGGAGTGGGAGGGCATCAAATGAAGTAGTATGGGTTGATCCTGAAGTCAGATGGAAATGGATACAGACAATATTCCAATAAAGGGACAAGTAAAGGGACACAGGCACTTAGCATCTATGCTCAGTGAAGCTTCTGCTCCTGGACAAAGGTTCCTGTCAGTCTACAATTTCAGAGGATGGTTGGCAAGGAGGGGCCGTGGCGTACCTATTAAATGAGTTAATATATATAAAGCAATTGAAAACTGCCTAGCGTGTAGCAAGTGCTCAAACATGTAATCATTATTATTCAACAATGTGTTATTCCTACTCAAAGATGTAGGCTTATTATTTCTCAAACGTGTGTTATTGTTTTTATTACTCCTGGTATTATTATTATTGGAGGGTCACTTAGGAGACTTGGTATTGGGAAACTGGGACCGTGGAAGGAGCCCTGGTAGAAGAACCACGGTGGGATTAGTACTCAACAATGAGGTAAAAAACCTAGTTATCAGAGGAGCTATGGTGTGATACGGGCATATACACAGGACTCTCTTAAGCACTGTTAAATATCTTTATGTTATATCATGATTCCTCTATGCTCCTATAGCTGACTTGAGTCTGCTGATGGTATTTGGTGGAAAGCAAAGATAAAGGGCATGAGCTGCATGCAAAAAAGCACTCTTTAGTAATCATTTTAGTATCAACTATAGTAGTACTTGAATAACTTAAGAATTATTTAAGATAAGTATTTGTATTTTTCTACTCACTGTAGCCAGCAACCATTTGATATTAAAGCCAGGATGATAAAATAAAAAAAAGAGGGTGCGAGGTGGGGCAGTACTCCGAATGGGTCGCAGCCGCAGCCGCTCCCCGCGTAGGGAGCGTAGGCGGTCCCGGTCCGCTTCCCGGGAGAGAGAACGCAGGCGCCGAGAAAGGTCCCGGTCCCGAGAGAGGGATCGGAGGAGGAGCCGCTCTCGATCCCCGCACAGAAGACGCTCCAGATCCCCAAGACGACATAGATCTACCTCTCCTTCCCCTTCTCGACTGAAAGAAAGAAGAGATGAGGAAAAGAAAGAAACAAAAGAAACAAAAAGCAAAGAACGTCAGATTACTGAGGAAGACTTAGAGGGCAAAACAGAGGAAGAAATAGAAATGATGAAGTTAATGGGATTTGCCTCCTTTGACTCCACAAAAGGGAAAAAGGTGGATGGCTCTGTAAATGCCTATGCCATAAATGTGTCTCAGAAGAGGAAGTACAGGCAGTACATGAATCGAAAAGGAGGATTCAACAGACCTTTGGATTTCATTGCATGAGAATTGAAATATTGAAGAATGATGTTTTTTTTCCCTCATCTTGATCAGAGGAGTGGATTTTGTATTTTGTATTTCATATACATCCAAAATAGGATCACAGTCCTTCCTCCTTATAAAGTAAGAAAATTTTATTTATGATGTGTGCCATTCACTTACCTTGCCCCAAAAGAAAAAAGGTTAAATATTACATTTCTTTCTTTTAGGAACTATCATTTGGGGCAATCATCAACCCCATTTTTTTGTCTTATTCCTGTGGAAGCTGTATATGTTTTCTTCTTGTATGCTCATTAGAACTTTTTAAAACACATAAAAGTAATTTGGATATAAGTTTCTCAAATAAAGCAATATTTCTACCCCTAAAAAAAAAAAAATAAAAATAAAAAAATAAAAAAAAGAGAAATAAAGCCATAAAGAATGTATACTGGAAGATTTGTGAGGCTGTTGTCCAACCTGCATTGTGAAAACCCGATGTTTCTGAAACGTTAACAGCTACGTGTCCACCAGGAGATGGCAGTGATAGGAGATGGAGGGTGTAAACCTTCAGGTGTAAAGCAAATCATGGGAATGTGACTGTAATAGGACTGTAGTGCGTGTTTGAAAGTTGCTAGGAGAGTAGATCTTAAAAGTTCTCATCACAAGAAAAATGTAACTATGTGTGATGATGATTTCACAATATACACAAATAGTGTATCATCCCATTATACACATGAAAATGACATAGTATTCTATGTCAATTATATATTGATAGAAGAAAAGGTAGAAGATGGAGAGACTTTAACCAGAAGCTCTGGGTAAATGGATGTGAATGTCTGTCTACAGATATTTATTGAAAGAACGAATGTGATGAGAGAGGAGGGAGCACACAGTGGCAGGTGAGCAGCACACCTGATCAAAGATGTTCCAACAGTAACTTATAAATAAAATCCGGGCCTTATCAACAGCAAGCAACCTGACACATTTAGAACACTTCCTGGGACGAAATCACTGGCTGATGGAATAGACATGACTGACCCTCCCCTTTTACTTTATAAACACTTAAAAATTTATCAGCTGCAATTGCCATTAATAGAAAACTAGGAGAAATAAAATCTTTTTCTTATTTCTTTTTTATTTTCTACATAATTTTTCAGAATTATTGTTACTGGCTCTGTATCTTAAAATTGATCTGGCTGAAATCCTATTCATAGGTTTAAGAAAACTGATTAATAAATATGATACTTAATGAATTACTAGGAAATCACAGTCCAAAATATAACACATGTACAAAATATGTAAACCAGAAAACGATACCACTTTTTTGAATAGCTGAATCAGTGGCTGAGTGAGTTAGGTCTCATGAGTTTGGATCTCAGAATCAGGCCTCCTTATTGTCCTAATTCGATGACTAACAATTTTCCAGTGAACCCTCTGGCTAAAAGTGCTGTTTCTTCTTACCCACATTTGCACTAGTATTTATCCTAGGAATTCTTGAAAAATCAGCCCTGACACCACCAGGCCCACTTTCCATTCCTTGCCCTTCCTGTGAGGCAACCTGAAAGCAGCCACCCCTAGCCATTTGCCTACAGCTCCCCTGTGCTTCAGAAACGTCACTGCAGCCTTTCCTCTGCGTTTATTTTAAACCTTAAATGTGAAGAGCAAGATGGCGAGGAAACAGCCTAGAATCTAACCAGGGCTTTGTAAGTGTGTTGCTATGGCTTATCGGCTTCACGAACCACTGCTGTGGGATTTGGGGTCTGGAGAGGGAAGATTAAAGCCGTGGGTGGTGCAGCATTTTTCAATTGAAACCAAAAATACATTTCCTTGTGCATTAAATACACAGAGGTATTTCAAAGCCAAGTATGTGTGTAATTAAATGAGAAAGCTCCAGCTTTACGCGAACACCTCACGGTCCAACCGCCCCGCGTGCTCTTTGTCAGTCCACGGGAGGCTCCAACAGACATGCTGAGCAGACAGGCAGATGTGAAAAGAAGGATTAGATGCTGGATTTTCGGCTGAGTCTTTTGCCTAGTGAACGGTCCTGCAGGCTCCTGCCCACACACACTTGGTTGTGTTGTCTCCTCTTCCTTTACTCACCCACAGAGAAGTGAGGACATGCCCCCTGGCAATCACAGCACAAGACTCTATAAAGTCTAACTTCCTAACTGGGGCAGCTGTGAACCACCCATCCACATAAGCAGGATGAACGTGGCCTGCTGAGATGGTTGACTAGCATGCCCAGTATTGACAGATTCTTTGGAAAAGTGGAAAGTTCTTTTACTTTTTTGTTCACTTCAGACTCATTTTCAAACTTAGTGTTACTATTTTTGAGTTTTTGCAACATAAAACACGGTGCCCATTTCTCTCGCATTTTCATTTGCCTGTTTTAGCCGGGAAAGCAGCTGAAATCAAGCAGCGTACTCGTAGACCCTCCCCTTTCTGCTTCCCGCAGGGCCTCCCTCTGGAAGGGACTTCCTTAACCCCACGTTTCTCTGGGAAGTTTGCTCTCCAGAGAACTCCCTTGACTTTCTCCACAATCCTCTAATGCCCCCACCCTCGACCCCAAGAGCCCTGATCCTAATTCTGGAGTCAACCCCAGCTTCTCTGAAAGGAGGTCTCCTGTACAAAACAGAACTTTCATAAAGAATTATGTTTCTTCCCTCACTATTGACAAAAATGAGAAACTACAACCAAGCTGATGAAACTTCCGGAAGGACGATTTGAGATGAGGATATGTGGTAGAGGGGAAGGAGCCCTGAACTCAGCTCAGAACACCTGGGCAGCAGCTGCAGCTTGTCGAAGAGCGAAGTAGGTGAGCTTGGCACATTTTGGAACCTTGATCTCCCCATATTTAACTATATGACAGTATAGTTGCTTTAAGATATTTATTAACGTTCTTTTCCTAACAATCTCATAAATAGGAAATTTCCTCTAGCATGTGAGGGGAGGTCAATAAGGAAGGCACACTATCTTTAGGTTGGGGTTTGAGTGTGTTGTGGTGAAAACACACCATGGCTCAAGACTAGCTTCGTACTGCCAGCAAAATTTGAACCTAAAATGTTATGACACATAAATATCAGTAGTGCTGACTCCCTGAGCAAGACCTACTCCCCTTTCCACCACACCCCTTACTGAGTGAATCTTAAGAATGTAAAGAAGCCTCTGACTCTGACTAGCAGCTTTGAGGGGGAAAGGAGTTCGTGAAAACTGACACTGATTATGGAGGTCACAGCCAGGGCAAGAGCGAGGGAGGCGGTGGGGGCAGGGGTGCTGTCGTTGGTATCACGTTTAAGCTGGGATCATGCTCTGAATTCAATTATGTCCTTCTGATGGAGGACGTAATGTATCTCTCACTCTCCATTTCCATGTCCATCTCCATGGCCAGCTGTGCCCAGTGGCTGTTAGCACTCATTCAGGATCAAGCATATTCACTGGGGGTTAGGGGGACAAGAATCCTGAGTGGAACCAGAGACGTGAGAGAAGAGGATGAGGGAGGCAGATGGTGCCACTTCTGCCTTTTTATATTCTTTGTATGAAATAGACCAGCTTCTTTCTCATTTTAGAGAACCTTGTGGTAAGAAGGCCTGATTCTAGAGAGAACTGAAATAAACTGTCTTTAAGCTTCTCACTACGGCTTCCGGGGCGTTTTGAAATAGTTTTCCCACTTACTTATCAGGTAGTGTTGAACAAATGAGATTATTTGAGAAAGCTACTGTGCTATTGATATGTGTGAGATTATGATGATGTATATTTCCATATACGAGGGCTGTCCTGAAAGTACCTAGCCATGCGATATGAAAAATTGAGGCATTTATGGCTAGATTTAGTCCAGATAGCCGTGGTGTGTGTGTGTGTGTGTGTGTGTGTGTGTGTGTGTGTGTGTGTATGTGTGTGGTGAGCGTGCGTGCGTGCATGCGCACCAAGTAATAGCAAGACAAGATGCTCTCAGGTGAAAATTGTGCATAATTGCTTGGAAAAAAAGTTTTTCTGAATTTTAAAAGGCATATGAATTTTTTCCTTGCAGTAGATCGTTTTGCTCAAAGACAAAATCAAATACATCATAGAATCCAAGTGAGAAAAAGACACTGCCTCAGGCTGCTTTGTGGTAGCGTGTGGCCACAAATACTCTTCATAGTGTTAATGCTCTTTGTAGAGTTTAGATTGTGCAACCTTTTGGTTTTTAAAATATTGCCTTGTATGGAAACTTTGGATAATTTTTGAATGTCAGACTTTGTCATGTTCTTGCAAGTCTCTTCTCCTCCTTCTTTCCTTTGAAGACCATCATCTAGGAGGCAAGAACTCATCCAGGGGATGCTGGTTGGCCAGTGACTAATGTTGCTGATGCCAATATAAACCTAAACAAACCAACAGCAGGCCTCCGTTGCTAGCGGGTGGTAGTTGGTGTTTCACATTTGCTGGAAGTCACATTTTAGAGGGAATTCCTTTCACTCTTCTTCCCCCTTCCTTCTTCACTGGCAACCCACAGGAAGTACTTAGCACATAAGTATTCAGCAAAGGCTACCTACCTATTGGCTGCCTCTGGTTTATTTCTGCCTCCTTTGGACAGAGAGTTACAGTGTATGTGAAAGGAAGCATCACAGAAAATGAGGCTTGGCCTTGGGACCCAAGGCCTAGGAGAAATGATGATGGGACAGAATGAACTCAGGTTGCAGCCATCAGAGGTCATGAGGGAAAGAAGAACATTCCAGTACTCTTTCCCCATCCTGTTTAGGTTTGGTTTGGCTGGGGTTTCTTTGGAATCTCTTTTGAGAGAACCCAAGCCCACTTGCTCCAGCCAGCACTTACGCCCTCGGAGTTCTAAGACAAACAGAAATGGGATGGAAGCGTGGCTGCAGGAAGCACATTGCATGTGAAGTGAAGGGGCAAAAGGGTTGTGCACAAGGGTGAGGACTGCAATGCTTCAGAACTGTTTCTAAGGCCATTAGAGGATGGAATTTTGTGAGAGAAATGGCCGTGCTTCAGTAGGCTTTCACTGTGGAAGTGTCAGGTAAACCCTCGCTTGCCCTAGGGCCGCTGCAGCCCCGTGCAGAACGCTCAGTTTGGCTACCTTTGCAAGGAGCCTGAAGTGATCACTAGTTGCTCTCTACCTCCCTGATGAGGGCCCCGACTGCAGATTGCCCACTGGGAACGTGATGAGTCCTGTAAAGTGGGCTGTGGGGTAGGTCATCTCTGGGTTCAAATCCAGGCACAGTCACTTCAAAACTGCGTGATGTTCGTTGAGTTATTTAATGTCTCAGAGACTTGCTTTCATAATCCAAAACCAAAACCAATGACTTTGCCTGGTTTTTATGACAATGAGATAAAATATACAAACCCTCTGCTTATAGACACTCATCGATGTCTTTTTCCTGGACAAATTCATGACTTAGAGAAGCAGTGTTCTGCCTTTTAAAAAGACCTCTGATAAGTTAAAACAAACTTAAAGATGTTTACAGAACGATGTAACCAGCTTCATCTACATAAAATAATAGTAACATTTCTTAAACACATAACTGAGTAGTGAAAAATCCAGGCTTGCTCTGGCAAGACCAAGGAAAAAACCAAAACAAATGGAGAGTAGGAATTTTTTTCCTTTTATTTACAAAATAAGGAAATGGAGAACAGACGCCTGAGTCTGTCTGGGTAATGTTTTTGGTAATTCAAGGAAAATAAGACTTTCATTGTAGCATTTAGTTGCAGTTTGGTATGTTTTTGTGACAGTGGATTTGGGGTTGGCTTTAGAATTTTTATCTATGACCAGCAATTAATTTTTCCAGTGATCTCATGGAGTCAGGTAATGTCAAAACAGAGAAAACTGAGAAGTGAGATGAGAGTGTTATTCTTGGGGATGCGTGGTCCCCAAGACTCAGATGGTAGTAAGCATAATAATAACCATGGTAATAATAATAATAATAATAATAATAATAATAATAGTTTACATTATTGCGACAGGAAATATGTTAATCACATTTCCTACCTTTTTCCTTCCTTCCTTTCACTAGCAAATTTATGTACTCTTTTTGATCCCCATTTCATAGATGGGGAAACCAAAGTACAGTTAAAAACACTGTTAATTAACAAGTGAGAGGTAGACCGTGAAGCCCATATTTGCAGTCCCAAGAGAGAAATTGTCATCTGGTGTCTCTGAGATATGTCCTTATGTGCCTTCTAGTAATAATCTTCATTGGGGTTTGTGTGAATTTGCTCATTGTTTCTACAGTTACAAATTATTTTCCCACCTTACATTTCTGGAATATTTCTTTAGGTCAGTGTTCCCAACCTTGACACTATTGACATTTTGCAATGGATCCCTTCTTGTTGTGGGGGGCTAGTCTGTGCATTGTAGAATGATTAACAGCTTCTCTGGCTTCTATGTATTAGATACAAGTAGTAACCCTGATCTACCCCTGAATTCTGACAATCAAAAATATCCCCAGATATTGTCAAATGATTCCTAAGGGGCAACAGAAATCCTGACTAAGAACTATTGCTTTAAAAAAGTCTTTAGAAAAGCTTCTAAGATAATCACAAAACTGTCCCATTCAGTGTAGTTATAGAAACATCTTGCATTGTCTAGGTACTGGTCATCCAGAATAGTCAGTCCCATAAAATTTATGAACATTAGTGAATACTAGTGACAATACTATTTCTATTCAAAATTGATAACTCCTCTCTCCTGAAATCACTGCTTTTGGAAGTAGTTTTCCAAGTGCCATGTTTCCTCCAAATCAGTCACACTTGCACAATAATGCTGACACAGGATCTATCATGTATTGTATACATGGTCTACTAGCTTTCCAGGGCTGTTGTAATAAATTACGGCAAATTCAGATGGCTTAAAACAATAGATATTTATGATGTTATTGTTCTAAGGACTGGAAGTCCAAAATCAAGGGATAGGCAGGGCCATGGTCTCTTCAAAGCCTCTAGGGGAAGACCTCTCGTTGCTCCTTCTTAGGTTGCAGGCAGTCCTAGGCATTTCTTGGTTTGTAGAAGCATCACTTCAATCTCTCCTTCTGTAGCCATATAGCATTCTCCCTGTGTCCATGTCCAAAATTCCCTCCGCTTACAAGGACATCATTCATTGGATGAGGGCCTACCCTCATCAGGTAAGTCTTCATCATAACTGGATTACATCTACAAAGACCCTATTTACAAATAAGGTCACATACATGGGTATCAGGGATTAGGACTTGAACATACCTTTTGGGGGGCACAATTTAACCCCCAATGCATGGTATATTCCCATGTAAAACAGAACCTACGAAGAATCCTGTGCTAACTTATGGATCTACTCTCCATTTTTCATGCTCTGTGCTGAACTGTGTCCATGGGCTTATTTGGCCTTGGACCTGTGATTGGGTGACTGCCTAAGGGAGGCACAAAGATCAGAGGTCAGGAGGAAAATGCTTATTCCCTCCCCTGGTGCTGTGGGTTGGCTGTGTTCTTCTACCAAATCCTGTATCTCCTGTCAGGTGGTTATCACCACGTCACCTGCTGTCTCCCAGGTCTGTCCCCTTGCCCTAGGCCCAGGGTGGTAAGGAGCGACTCTGCTGTTTCTAGCCCTAGTGCTACAGCCCCCTTGTTGTTTTCTCTCAAGTCTGTCCACCCTGTTACACTCTCTTCCTGAGCCAGTGGGACTGTGCCTTCTTGTCTCTGCCAGAGTCTGACTGATTACGATACTCAACACAGCAATAGTTTGTTTAGAAATCATGTCTGTGCTTGCCTCTTGAAATTACAGACTCAAACACTGTTCCAAAGTCATCTTTCCTGCCTCTTACACGAGCAGATGAAGTTTCCGACTGGTTGGTCCCGAGCCACGTCAGATGAAGACCTGCAGTCTCCCCCAGTTTAGTCTTTGGATGATTGTCGTAAAGCTGCACTGGCCTGTGCCGGGAAACAGTATTCCCTTTCAGGAGACTTCATGTTGGCATCTGTCCCTCGGTTTTGCTAATGAAAGCTCATCTGCCCTTGGCTGCTGCAGAGCTCAGGTGAGGGAAGTTGGTCTCTTTGTAATTTGAAACCAAACCACTGGGACCTTAATGTCATTCATCAAAATGAAAAAGAAATTGCACTTCTGGGTTGGCCCATAGCAGCCTGAGCCAAGTTAAGTGCCATTAAGCAGCTCTCCATGGATGCCAGAGCCTGTGCTCTGTGCTTCCCTCCATCTTTCTGAATGGACATTGCTCCTTGGGTACCAGCTCTGAGCTACAGCTGACCCCACTCACAGGAGCCTTTCAGGAGAAGCACTGGCAAGCATGCAAGAGTGCGACCTTGTGGATGGTAAGGGCAGCACACGCTAAATACCTTCTTTTTCTCTGTTCTCTCCTCACTGTTTCTAATTTAAAGGCAAGTGGAGAAGGGGTGTACGGGCAGGGCTCAAAGAGGAGAAGTTTGGAAGGAGGAGAGAGAACAGCAGCTCTTGGAGAATGGAGAGTAGAGTGGTGGGACTCAGAGTGTTTGCAGTGTGGTTGGCTTGTGGAATGTTTGGTTTTAGACATTTGGCTTGATGTGTCTGGGTTCCGGGGGGCCTTTGTGTGCATCCCCTCCACCGCACCTTCTCATGTCTATTTGGCTCTGGAGGTCTGAGCTGCTACACAGAACTTGGTGGAAAAGAAGCAGGGAAGTCCTTGCTTCTCAGTTGTCCAGGCAGCTCACCAGTACAGGACAGAAAGCAGAACTTGAGGTCACAACCCTGATTAAAGCTGGGCCGTTTCTCTCAGGACTCCAGGGGTTAAGGGAGGATTACTGAGACCAACACCGGGTTTCATAAACCAGGGACCTTGGAGTTCCTGAATGTATCGAGGCTTTAGGGGTGATGGAATCTCACCCTTATCTGTCAAAACATTACATGTTTTAAAAAAAATCTTTGAAGCCAGGATTATGTCCCGGTAAATCCATCATAAATGAAAATTATTGTAAGTTAGAAATGCATTTAAATACACCTAACCTACCAAACATCATGCTTAGCTTAGCCTACCTTAAATGTGCTCCGAACACTTACATTGCCTACAGTTCGGAAATTATCTTGAATTTCATCTCAAGAGTAATTGCCTTCTTTTTCTTCTCACCAGAAGCAGGAGACACACAGATAGATGCTTTGTAGACATCATAGGATGTGATAACACAAAACACGATACCAAAAACACGCTGCCAACACAGTATACTGGAGAGTTTCAGTTGTTTACCTGCACGACTGCATGGTAGAATGGGGTTTGTGACTCGATGTTGCAGCTCAGCATCATGAGAGCATTGTACTGCAAATTGCTAGCCCAGGAAAAGATCAAAATTCAAAGTTGAAGTATAGTTTCTATGGAATGTGTATCACTTTTGTACCATTGTAAAGTGGAAAATCCTAAGTCAAACCATCATAATGGTTTGGGAGACCACCATTATCAGTCAGCCTCGAGGCTGAGTTTAACCTTGAGGATAATCAATCAATCAATCAATGCTGTCTACATAATGGATAATAAACCTCTGAACATATAGGCTTGAGTGAGTTTCCCTGGTTGACAATACTCTGTGTGTTTTGTCACACATCAATGTTAAGAAGGTAATAGGCCCTAAGGACAAGGAAAAATTCACATTTGAAATCCTTTCATACTCTGCCCTATGCATCAATTCCCTTGCTGATTTTAATTGGTGTATTTGTCCTGTAATCAACCATAATTATGACTATAAGAGCTTTCCATGAGTTCTGTGAGTCCTTCTCGTGAATTGTCATCCTTGAAGGCAGTTTGGGGAACACCCGAATCTGCAGTTGGTATCAAAAGTGAAGGGGTTCTTGCTTGAACTTTTCCCTATTTCTTTGTAGTTGGACTCTAACTCCTTGCAGGTAAGGTGAGAAGTCTTGAGCAGACTTGGCAGCCAGCAGGTTTGTGCCCTGAACTTTTCATTATGCCTTAATCCACGTAAGTAACCTGTCCAAACTAACCAGAGCCAGAGCCAGAAATGGAACTCAAGTGCTGTAACACATACAACAACATAGATAACACAGAATGCTGTTAATCACTATATATAGCATATCCTACCAGGAGTATCTTAATTAGTGTAGAAATTGCCAGAGCGACTTGCAGTAAAAACAAAATATTGCAATCAGGATATTTAGAAAGTGGAAGGATGTTTGGAGGAGTCAGTCCATCAGGGGGATGAAGCACCAGGATCAGGATGAGAGGGAACGGGGGGACCCTGGAATTGAATCCATCACATGTGTCAGGATCTGGGGTGGCGACTCAGGTCTCAACCTTTAGACGTCTTCAGGCAAACCCTTAGCTGTCCTGAGGTGGTGCTTGTGTACATCAGGAGCAGGGGTGGCTAAGCCCTCTCTAGCATTTCATCCAAGACTTCTTGAGCCCAGATACAGCTGTCAGAGACTCCAGTTTTAGATTTTAAATCCTATTTCCACAGGCTTCTAGCCTATGCTAAAGCACTGGGATGAGTAATGAGATTCAAGTATCACACCTCTCTTTTGTCTATAGGCCCCAATGTTGCTGTCTTTTTTTTCCCCTGAGATTTCAAAATTCCAGAGAAAGGAGTACAGCTGCAATAATAACTGAGTTCTCAGCCTGAAGCTAATGTTAGATTTATTATAGCCCAGTGAGGCAATCACCCTTGACAAGTTTCATATTGCAAAGTGCCCAGGAGCTCTGAGTGGATTTGTGCTCAGTCACGTCCCCCTTTCTCTTCAAAGAGAACAACAAGCTATCATAAGCCTCCATAAAATCTGCTATAATGTTCTGCTTAACTTTAAGGCTTTTCAGAAATCCACCAGTTGAGCCATTTTGACTGTCCTGAACAGTCAGTATAGTCCAACAGCATGGCTTCATTAAAAGCAAACAGTTGAATGAGTTATTTGATCACATTATTGGTAAAGAGCATCTTAAAAACCATCAAGGTGGCTTGGGGATTAGGAAAATGATGGGGGAAAGTATTAATGGATCACTGGGTACCCACGATGTACCAGCCAGTTTTCCTACTTTGTCTATCCTCACAACCTGCTGAGATATGAATTAATGTCCCCATTTTAGAGATGATAAGCTGAGGCTCAGGGAGATTAAGTAGCTTGCCAAAGGTTATGAAAAAATGGTACAAGTAGCATTGAAACCCAGACTTTTTTGCTGCCAAGTCTTGATCTTCCCATAATTCCATACTGCCTACCTGTTAGAAATACAATTCAGAAATATATCACACCATTCAGGTATCCCAGGGGACTATTAATTTAGGAATCTAAGGAAGAAATTTTGAAGTATGATCTAAATGTTATCTCTGATTAATGGGAGCCATATATATCATATATGTGTGTGTGTGTGTGTGTGTGTGTGTGTGTGTATGATATATAAATATATATTATGGGATGTAAGTACCATTATATATAAATACATAAAACACAAATAAGATGTATATATGAGGGCTGTCTGAAAAATATCCAGCCATGTAATGTAAAAAATAGAGGCATAATGGCTGGATTTTTTCCAGACAGCCCTTGTATATATTTCCTTCTGACCTTGTCCAAATGCATAGGCTTCAAATAAGTTCAGTGCATATTCACTTAACGTAATTTGTACAATAATTTCGTCTCCTTTTTGTAGCAAAGATTGATTCCAATTTATAAACAGCAGTAAAAGATCAGTTCACTTACGTTTCCCTTATATGTTATCTAGTTTACACCCAGGATTGTGTTGCGTTGTCTCTTGAATATATATATATATAAAATAATGTGCTCAGTGTTTCACTTTGAAATGGTTTCTGCTCTATGATTTTTCTGTTATGTATTAATAATTGGCAACTAGTGTGGCATGCTAGATCTGGGACCCATTCCTTCTACCAGCTATATCTTAAACTAGGTTTCACCCTTTGCCTTTATTTCTGAACCTCAACTAACCCTTTCTCTCACCTAATAGGCACCTAATGTACTTCATACTATCCTCTGATTGCAAGAGCACATCCTTCCCTTGAACGATCGAGACTTCAGTCGTGCAAGTATTTATTGCGTGTCCCAGGAACTGGTCCAGGAGCTGAGAAATAACACTGAACAAACACACCCAAATCCTGTCCTCAGGGACCTCTGTTCCAATGGGACCTTGCCACATCAAAATTTATTTTTTTATATGAAATTTATTGGGGTGACATTGGTTAGTAAAATTACATAAGTTCCAGGTGTACAGTTCTACACTTACCAAAATGTCTACTGTTGAGTATCTTAATTGAGTGAGAGGCAATTTGATGATTAGATTACAGAATGGCAAGGTAGGAGGTGAGTGATTTATAAGAACTCTTTGCTTCTTAAAAAAACCCAACTATTATTTTAAATATCCCTCTGATTGATGGATGACATGTAAGACATATCTACCCCTTCCCCTTTTGCCTCCTGTGAGATGGGTTCTTTCAACTTCTAAATAACAAATTAGGGGGAAAAAAGTTTTACAAGGATATTTAAAGTTAAACTGTCACATTGTAAATTCTAACATTAAAGGGTATGTTTAAGAATGTTTTTCATTTCCTTATTTACATGTACATTATATGTTTCATGTGAATACCACTGGGATAAAGATAATTGCTCAAGTTCACACAGCCAGCGCATGAGACAAGGATATTTCAAACCCAACCTGAGACCGTGTTCAGTTCTCTAAACGCTGTTTGCCTTTCTATGCACCTGTGTGTATTTGTCACACAGCGATGACTATTGATATAAAAATCTGGAACTTGGTGCTATCTTGATTTGAAACTTGTAATGGTAAGAGAGAATATAAGAGAAATTTTACTGTTGCTCTCAGTCTAAAATGGAGACAACCTGATAGGGGTTTCTACACATTTCAAATACATCTTTGTGGTTCAGCTTAAGACCTCTTATGCTTGTTGCTAGCTGGCTATAAGCAGTTTATAAGTCAGACAAGTCAGATAGGACTGACACTACTGCTTAGAATAGCCTTCCAGATAGTCAGGAACTTCTGTGGTGATGTGGGCCTTTGGCATTTAAAACCAAAACCACAACAACAAGAACAACAACGAGAACACCAACCACAAAAACTCTGCTGCTTTAATTTTTACTGAATTAGAAATCCAGAGGTGGTTTCATAGGTAGATCCTGCGATGCCAAATGCAAACCTTCGCATGATTGGAAGATTTCAAAGGAAGAAACTAAAGTCTTCGGGACAACTTAAATCACTGTCCATTTGTTTTTGTGTGTATCTGTGCTCTTCTAATCTTATTAAGAAATGAAAAAAAATCTTTTAAAAATGGCTGTTGGCAAATTTAAAAATAACCAAGGAAGCATTAAGGGAGTGTAGGTATTTATTCCCTTATTGAAGTGGTATCAGAATCTCTCACTGTCCTTTCATTGAGTTTGGATGCTGTTTGCAGATCACTATCAACTTTCTCATAGGATCTGTTTCTAAATGTTTTAATTGAAGAAATACTCTGCCCTGACTTGCCTGAAAAAATTGCAATTTGGAAAAGGAATTGGGGCAACACATTCCACTTTTGTCAGGTGGGAATTACACATACAGGTGCTGAGGTAAAGGAAATTTGGCACGGCTGTCAAACGGCCATGGGTTAAATAAACCAGAGTCAGTGGTAGGGTGGGATTTGCAACCCACCTTGCTGCTTTTCCAATGATTAACATGCGAATTGACATGCCCTCTACTTCTTGCTAGCGTTATAAGCTAATGGTTTTATTGGATAAACCCTGACTATAAGAGGTGAACATATGTGTATAGTTTAATATTTTGGTCAAATGAAATTCATAATAAAAATATTATGTTTCTGATATGTAACTAAGCTGTGTAACAATTAAGCATAACTAGAAGCTAGTTTCCATAAATGATACAATTGTGTTAATTTACTGAAATAAACTCCATTCTATATTTTCTACTCTTTTTTTTTTAGATTTACTGTATTCATAATTAGTCTTATATTTCCTATTTGGTCTAATATATGTACTATTTTAGCATAATTATTTTAATCATAATGTTTATCATCATCAAAACACACATCTGACACACATAATATGAGAGAAATATCCGGAAAGCAGGGGAAACAGGTTGATGTTATACAGTGGGGATGGTGAGGACACTCTGGAACTCAGAGGGCTCCCTGGGCTGCCTCTTAGTATTGTCACAGCTGTTTGTAAAAGTTAATGGAAAACTACAGCAGCTAGGCAGGAGACTGAGGCTCCAGACCCTTCAGGCATGGAGGTTTTGTCATTCTATCAGTTAGGAACCCCGACTCACGGAGGTGCGGTTGTGGGCCAAAAAAATCACGAATTTAGAAATGGAAGAGGGAAGCTATAAATATCAACCACAGAGCCCCTCCAGGTTTCTAAGTTTTCATAATTTCAACCTCCTTCGTTTGGTCCCTCGGTCTTGGGAATGGTAATTGCTTCCTATGGTTACTACCGCTATGATGTCTCTCTTTATCCTAGTTAACACTTCTATGTCTAGCCAAGTTTCTGTGTACTATTACATTGTCTCTGTTCAAACATCCTGTGTAGCTTCTGCCTTCTGACTGGGCCCTGACTGATGACAGTTCTCCTGTTCAATACTTTCTAAACGCAACTCCATCTTATAATTCTCTCCCGTTTCTTAAAGTTTGGGATGGCCTTGAGCAGTGACGTCCCCTCTTTCTAGGTATCTTACTAGACATGGGTCATAGACCAGCTTGTCTCTATGAGTGCTTTAAACACAGCAACTTAGGACCTGGGGAACTACTGAGGAGTCTTGCCCAGAGAGTGGAATGGGGAAAGTGGAGAAAAGGGGAGGAGGAAAAGTCGGACCACAAACAGGCAGGCCTGTTAGGGGTTTGTTGCAAGTTATGTACAATGTGATTGCCATGTCCTGGGGTGGCAGCAGTGGGAAGAAAAATGAAGACATCGAATCAAGAGTGAAGGCAGCCAAGGAAGAATCTGTGACTGCAGACTTTAGCCAAAGGGCTCTGGGTCGCACCCCCAAGCTGCTACTGCAGCATAAATGAGAGGCAGCATTTAGTCCAGGCCCAAACATCTGTCTGCCTCTGGTTTGCACACAGATGTTTTCTGAGCAGAGTGCAAACTAAACCATTAGTGAAGTCATAACTCGAGAGTCCAACTTCTAGGCTGGCGTCAGACATTAATTTATGGTATTTCCTAACAGGCGGCAGCAGAGGCAGCACCCTGAAAGCACAGTGGGAAATCAGCAGAGTTAAGTCAGCTTGGAAAGCTAAAGTCAGGACTTGCGGAGGCAGGAGGGGCTGGGAAAGGTCCCAGAGTACAAGCTCAGAGGTCGTGGCAAATAAGGCGGTAAAGGCATCTCGCCAATCCGCTGGCGGGTATTTGGGAGCATTCGTTAATGCTTACACTATTTGATGGTAGTATTTCCTTCCCGTCCTAAGCCTAAGAAAGAGATAGGTTAAGGGAGGCCCTTCAGCACACACTTTATATGCCTGCTTACATTCCTCCCTCCAGAGGAAGACTTTACAGCAACAAATCCCCTCCACAGATGTATTTCTGCCTCCAAACCTTAGCTGCCTCCGTGTCTTTGGCCCATAGGCTCTATTATTGTGTTACCGATAAGTCCAGGAAAAAGGAAGATAAAGATGACCTTTAATTGCATCATCTGTGGTAAACATTTGATGCAGAGCCCTTAAGTTATGCAAGTTCTGGTCACAGGGTGTGTTGTGGGTAGGGGACAGCGAACATCATGCAAAGAAAGGCAGCAGGGGGCATCTGTAAAGTCTACATCAACTGGGACCTGAAAAAAAATCAAGCAATTGATTCAGTCAGAGTTGGAAGGCTTCTTAGCTTTTTGCTTTTGTCACTACGAAAATTTTGGCCGCAAAGCAGGGGTATTAGACAGTAGTGGGAGGAGGTTAGACATCTGCAAGTCAGACACCCAGTTTAGGAGCTCCCACAGACATAAGGAATGTAGAAGTGTTCTGAAGAGTATGCATCTCTGTAAAAGCTAGGAGTTGTCCCAGAGAGGCAGAAAGACACTAAGGAGCCAGGAAGCTCTAAACAGAAGTTCTTGTTCTGCCAAATACCTCGCTTTGTTCCACGAGGTGCTGGTGCCTTTCTGCATGGTCAGGCCTCATCTATTTTTTTTTTTTTTTTTTTTGGTAGTTCCCTGGCTGGGAATCAAACCCGGGCCACGGCGTTGAGCATGCCGAAGCCTAGCCACTGCACTGCCAGTGAACCTCCTTTTTTCAAAAATTAAATTTATTGGGGTGATATTGGTTAGTAAAACAATATCGGTTTCAAGTGTACAATTCTATCCCACATCATCTATGTGTTGCATTATGTGCCCACCACCCAGAGTCTGTTCTCTTTCCATCACCATGTATTTGACTCCCTTTAACCTCTTCTCCCATTCTCCTCTCCCCTTGCCCTGTGGTGATCACTGAACTGTTGTCTGTGTCTGTAAGTTTTTGTCTCTTTGTTTGTTTGCCTTGTTCATTTGTTGCTTTCGGTTTTATATCCCACATGTGAGTGAAGTCATATGGTTCTCAATACTTTCTGTCTGATTTATTTCAGTTGGATGTTAGGATCTCAAGATCCATCCATGTTACAGCAAATAGCAGTATTTTGTCTTTTCTTATGGACAAGTAATATTCCATTGCATACATGCTCCACATTTCCCGCCTTCCCCCACCCCCTCACAATCATCTGTCTAAGGTCACTTGGTTGTTTTTATGTCTTGGCCATAGAAACACATACATCTTTTCAGATAAATGTTTTTAGATTTTGGGGGATAAATACCTACAAGAGGGATTGTTGGGTCATATGGTAATTTTTTTTATAAATTCATTTTTATTGTTAGACTTATTGGGGTGACATCTGTTAGCAAGGATTACATAGGTTTCAGGCATACAATTCTACAGTGCATTGTCAACTTGTATAATAAGTTCACCGCCCAGTGTGAGTCCTCTTTCCATTTTATATTTAGCTTCACCCCCCTCCTCTCCCACCCCCTCCTTTCTCCCCTCCCTAATTCACTCGTTCCCAAATAACCATTGAACTATTCATTGTGTCCATGGGTTATTTGTTTGTTCATTTCTTTTCTCTTTGTTGCTTAGAGTTTTTATATTCCGCATATGAATAAAGTCATACAGTTCCTTGTTTTTTCTGTCTGGCTTATTTCACTAAGTATGATGATCCCCAGGTCCATCCATTTTGTTGCAAATGGCAATATTTAATCTTTTCTTACAGCTGAGCAATATTCCATTGTGTATATGTACCACAGCTTCTTTATCCAGTCATCTGTCGCAGGGCACTTTGGTTGTTTCCATGTTTTGGCCACTGTGAACAGCGCTGCGATGAACATTGGGGTACATAAGTCTTTGCGGACAAAGGTTTTCAAGTCTTTTGGGTAGATCCCCAGAAGGGGGATTGCTGGGTCAAAGGGTAACTCCATTCCCAATTTTCTGAGGAACCTCCACACTGCCTTCCGCAGTGGTTGTACCAGTTTGCACTCCCACCAGCAGTGTACCAGAGTTCCTTTCTCTCCACATCCTCTCCAGCACTTGTTATTCCTGGTCTTGTTGATAACAGCCATTCTCACAGGTGTGAGGTGGTATCTCATTGTGGTTTTGATTTGCATTTCCCTGATAGCTAATGAGGATGAGGATTTTTTCATATGTCTGCTGGCCATTTGTATTTCTTCGTGGGAGAAGTGTCTGTTTAGTTCTTCTGCCCACTTTTTAATTGGGTTGTTTGTTTTTTTGTTGTTAAGTCTTATTAGTTCTTTATATATTTTAGATATTAGACCCTTATCTGATGCGTTATTTGCAAATGTTTTCTCCCATTCAGTTGGCTGTCTCTTTGC